>SZWC01003176.1:171598-192210 GCA_023375785.1 Penium margaritaceum | reverse complement strand
TTCTCTCTCTCTCTCTCTCTCTCTCTCTCTCCAATCATATTTAATTTGAGCTCCTTGACACTCTGTACGTGTCCTTACCCAGACCCTTGCAGTTTTGTGCATGACTTGTGATTGTCATCACACACTGACTCAACTTTGATGCTTAGTTAAGCGGCAAGCTGTTAGGAAGGTTCTACAATTTTTTTTCTTGAATAAGAGCAAACGAGCCACAGCTCGTTGTGCTATGCGGTAAAGACGAAGCAGTAGGAGCAATAGTGAGTGGGTGCAGTGGCAGCCACCCATAGCAGTAGCAGCAAATCCTGGAGCGACCCGCCATGACTACGTTGTAGCGGAGCGGTGGAGGAAACAGAGACAGCGGCGGTAGCTCAGGAAAAAGCAGCCGTAGCAGTAACATCGACAGGAAGCACATGTAGTGGAAGCGGCTACTAGCATTAGCTACGCAAAGCAACAGTAGCAGCACCGGGCGGCAGCAACAGCCATGTCTGGCTACCTGCCTGTACAAAGAAAAAGTAAAAGGGGGAGGAGAAGCACCTTGCAGCAGCAGCTTGAGGTGGCGCTTGTGAGCAATGGGGGCACGTAGCGGTGGCAGCAGCTTGCAGCAGCAGCTGCATCACCAGCAGAACCAGCAGAAGAAAAAGGGACGGCAAGCAACGACAACTCTAGTGGTGGCAACAGACAGCATCTGCAGCAGTAGCAGTGGCACCAGCCACTTGCAGCAATAGTAGCGGTGGGTAGTAGTCGCTGTAGTAGTAGCGACGTCAAGCAGCTACAGCGGCGGAGGTGAGCAGTAGCTGCAGCGGCGCTCTGCCACGTGCATAGTATGAGTGGTACCAGTAGCACGCGCAGGAGCAGTGGTAGTAGCCCCGGGAACAGCTGCATACGGCCCCATCATTGCCACGACAACTCGCCCTTGAGAGTTGGGGGGAGGTCGTCGCGGAGCTCGTCAGTCGGCGAGCTTGCCAAGCACGCTTGCTCGACAAGTGAGTTCCTCGACTGAGCTTGCTCGACGAGCTCGCACAAGGAGTCAAGCCAAAAAGTGAAAAAAATCCAAAAAAAGGACTAGGGGATCCTCGAGAGGGGTATTCGAAAAAGACCCCGAGAAGGGATACCCCACTCGCGACGATCGTCTGGTGAACCAAAAAAGGGGGGGGGGGGACAGGGGGGCTCTTGAGTGGGGTATTCGAGAAAGACCCCAAGAACGGATATCCCACTCGCGCTGAGCATTTGGTGAACAAGAAAAAAAATGGGGGTGCCTCCTACTCCACTTGCCTTTAGGAAGTGAGTTTTTAATCCTTTTTAAGTGTGGTGTGAGGCNNGGGGGGCTCTTGAGTGGGGTATTCGAGAAAGACCCCAAGAACGGATATCCCACTCGCGCTGAGCATTTGGTGAACAAGAAAAAAAATGGGGGTGCCTCCTACTCCACTTGCCTTTAGGAAGTGAGTTTTTAATCCTTTTTAAGTGTGGTGTGAGGCCACCACCTTTGGTTGACAACTGGAATCGCTGTAGTAGTAGCCGCTGCAAGGGTCGTAGCAATACTTGCAGCAGTGAAGGTGGCTTGAGGCCAGAATCATCGCCTGACAACGGCACATGATGCAGCATTAGCGGCACTGAAGGCGACTTGAGGTCGCACGTTGCGATAGTTGCACCATCGCCACCGTGTGGCAGTAGTGCAACATTACGACTGAGGCTGTGGCTGTGCTTGATGACATTGCAACCTGTTTGAGAGACATTGCTGTATTCGTATTCCTCTATGTGGAGCTTTGTGCCACTGGGATCGAGTGTGTAGGACTATGAATCACGCTAAGCTCTCAACATGAGCTACGCAGTATGGTCCTGGGCGTAACCAGGGCCGTGGTCTGCACCTGAGCCTCAGCCGTGGCAGCCCCCACACTCAATGGTAGATGCAGGCGTGGAACGCGTCCAACCCAGTTGTCTTCAGGGTTTTCATGCTACTACTATCGCGACAGGTAGCATGGCTGGCGCCTGTGCCGAAAGCACCCTCCTAGGTGGCATCCCCCTTGGGTACAATCCTCCCCACCTCCTCCTTCGTGGACACGTCACCGGGTGACGCCCCAAGGCTTCTGCGTGGAGATAGGGCCACGATAGATATGGAGATCCGGAACCTCAAGCGCATGGTTCAGTAGCTCCTTGACCATGTGACTTCCAAACGAGCTGCCATCCTGCCGCTGATGTCACCTCCCACTTCATCTCCATCCTCCTCTTGATCCTGCATCCTTTCCTCTGACGATGCTAGTATGCCAGATCTCTTGTGTACATCTGTCGCCCTCCGCTCTGTTTTGGAGGTTGTCGGCATCATATCGACGTGCATACCCTCAGCCCCTAGCCGTACCGCTCGTGCTTGGACTCACCGTGCACGGGGGCGAGCTGCTCATCTTGTACGTCGTGCGCAGGCAGCATCACCCGATGCGGCTGTGAGAGGAGTCACAGGTGACAAGACCCCCACAGCCCCAGTCCTCGGCTTGGTCTACTGAGTCCCGACGGCTCCTATTGAGGTGTCAGACGTGGGGGGGATGGTTTTTTCGCTTACAACTGCGGTGAAGCTTGGCATTGGTCAGGCAATGGCTCTGGAGCACAGGATGGTTGAGGCGCATGATCCTACACAGCAGGCTCAGTTAGCAAAGAGTTCGGCAGGGGGAGACGTCCGCCTTGATGGAGACTCTTTTTCAGAGGAGGATTGGTTTGATTCTGAGTCAGAGTCAGGGATGGAGATGATGATCATTCATGCTTTTGCGGATGACGTGACGATGGTTGATGCAAGAGTTGTGCCTGACGATGTGCGCGCTCTCGTATTAGGTGGTGTGGAGACAGCTGCCATGGTGCCAGGAGTAGCAATAGGAGGAGAAAGTGATACAGATGGTGATGCTTGGCCCATAGCAGATGCCTAGGTGGTTCTCGTAGATTGTGCTGGGCAGCAAGAGGAGGTGATCGACCGCCAGGCCGAGGCAGACCTCCTCTATGAGGACCAGTTTTCAGATGTGGAGTGGTCAGACGCAGGGTCGGAGGTAGACATAGAGGCCCAGTGCGCTACCGTGTTTGCAGTAGCTGCGGCATGTGCACGAGATGGCTCATCAGGGAAAAAAGACAACTGCATGTGCGACATGTTGATAGTAGCAGATGAGCTTGCACCAGTCACCCATGTAGGTGTGGCTACCATGGAGGATGCAAAGCGAGCTACGGAACTTCGGCTCATCGCTGCCTTGACTAATTTTGATGACATCATGGCGGTCCTAGCCGATGAAACAGCTATACACATCCGAGCTATATTTCCTGTACCTGAGCGCCTACGCTCCGCGGTCGACAAGCAGGAGGCAATGGTGGCTCGAACGGTGGTACACGTGCAAAGTCTCATGGCAGTTCAGGGAGGCTAGTAGCAATTGTTACACCGTGGATGTTCGAGCATGACGGGCTGTCCAAGAGGGGCGTGGAGGGTGTACACAAGCGTCTTGAGGCAGCTGAGTGGTCTTTAGAGGATGCACGACTCGGGCAGATGGACCTCTAGCAGCAGGTGGATGATGGGTTGCGCACCAGGGGTCGCGAGGAGCACGAGGACACTGACAGCACCTTTGATGACCGTGACAACGGGGCAAATGCGAATGTACCTACACTTGTCGACGTCTGGCTAACAGCTATCGGCCGAGCAACGGGTGTGTCATGAGCAAATGGTGCCTTTGTAGCAGCCGTTCCTACAGCCCCGGACGATTTACGTGGCAACTCATTGTCTTGCGCCCCTTGTCCTGCTAGCAGCTCGTGGCTTGGCAGCACTTAAGTTGACGACTGACGTAGAGGACGTCGACTTCTTCGACGAGCAGGCACAGCTCCTCTCCTTCCTATAGGATGAGACCACGAGGTTGCAGGAGGTTATGGCTTATGCCAACGTGCACACAATCAAGGTCCACCGTCAGGTTTGTTCCTTGACTGATTGCCTACATGCCGCAGATGCAGCCAGCCGGTCGGCTGCCGCATGAGAGCTTGTTGAGCTCCACATGCGCCTCATCGTTGCGGAGGCCGCAAGGCAATGTGCAGCTCAACAGTTGGAGGCCATAGAGCATGTGATTGTTTTGGAGGAGGCCCTCACCGTTGTACCAGTCGCATCAACATGTGCCGACAGTAGTGATGAATAAGACAACGACAATAGTGCGGTTCTTTGCGAGAACTCCACGCGTGGTTGCTTTGGCGCCTTTGCTGCTGTCGGTAGCGTTGTTACTGTTCGCAACTTTAGGCGATCTGGCAAGCTTCTAGCCCTTCTTAAGCAATTGGCTCAAGTTTGCCGTACAACAATGGCACTGATTGGGATCCTTGTTGCCTTTGCCATTGTTGAAGCCATGCTCTTTGTCGGGGTTGACGCCCGGGTGGTCCTCCTTGAGGGTATCCTCCGTCAAATGGGGTTTGTCCACATGTACATCGACATTCTCGTCGATCACGTTTTTGTCTTTTGTATGTTTCTCGATGTCACGGAGTTTAATGAGGGTTGCCTTCGGCGGTACGGTTACCTTTGGTTAGGCGACCGTGCTCATGGCGGTGGCTCCCAAAACTTGGGATCCTCCATGGGCGTGTGGTGAGGCCGACACCACCATGCCCTTGTTGGACTTGGACAGTCCAGCACTTGCCATTCTATCGCCCATGCAACTTGCACGTAAAGACCATTGTGAGGATCACCCCACGACCTTGAGGAGGTGTCGCCTCCTGAAGTCACCTTGCTCTCACGATCGGTGAGGCAATCATATGATTCATTTCCATCTTTCTAGGCCACCACTGTCAGCACAATCACGTGATAGGAAAATACTATTATTTCTGAGCGGCCACAGTTGGCACAATCATGTGGATTCTAGCCAATATCCTAAGCCATGACTCAGGACACTAGGAAAGCTGAAAAGCCTAGAAAAACAAAACAAGGACAAGATCAAGAGACTACAAGAAATTGAGCACCGCTCAAAAAGGTGAGGAGGAGGGGGGTTCAAATCTAACTAAGACTTTGCACCCTCGTATGCTCCTCCCTCACTGTTCTTGTCTTCTTCTTTGTATTCTTGTCTTCCTTGGCCTCCTTTTGAGTCCTCTTTGTGTTTCTCATGCCTCTTGGAGACGTCATCCTTCAGCCGGCAGCGTTGGAGAAGTAGCCAAAAATCTTCAAGGTGTCGCTCTCCCTCTTTGTAGGGTATTCTCAGGCCGTGAGAATCCCTAGCCTTGGAAATAAAATCTGTCTCAATTATTGGATGGAGGAGGAAGGAGAGAGCCTTGAAGAAAAATCCACCTAACCCCTAGGTAAGTGGGAGAAGCTTCAAGGGTTTTCCTACACAATTTACGATGCTTAAAGTGGTTAAATTGTAAGCCAATATCCCACTGTGGCGTTTCTGTTGTTGTGAATACAAGTATTCACAATTTTTAACTTGTAACAATTATTCAACAGTAATCCAACACATTATTGTTACAAATTATCCAATTGTAATTGATCACAATGTTATTACAGTTTGCATCACTTGTAACAATTATTTTAGTAAAGTCAAATAACAAATTAAGTTTGTTAACTTGTTAATTTAACAAAACAACTCATTAACAAGTTGAAAATATTCTTCATGTAACATATTGTTAAATTTTGCAGTAATCCAACAAGTTATTGTTACAAATTATCAAATTGTAACGATATTCTCAATCATCCCAACTTATGCCTCATTCTCATTCTTTTGCTCCAACGCAAAGTCAGGGAGCTTGGAGAATATCGCAACGCTTCTTTATAACAATTCAAGTGCCGTGAAGAAGTCGACCGAACGATATCAAAACATGGATAAGGTTTGCGACACTTATGTCGACCATTCTGGAAAGTGCTCAAAATTGTCAGAAAATTCTGGAACGGAAAAGTAGAGATCGGGGCAACTGGCCAAAAATGCCCTCGGCCGAACAGCGTATAAATCATAGTCATCGTGCAATGGGCCATGAATGTAAGAACAGAAATACCCACTCGCATGTTTTAGGGACTCGTCTACGCCAGGGACGTAACAATTTCCCCCCTTTTCGCTGCGACATCCCGGCACGCTTGCAGACATAGGCTGGTAACGGCAAAAGTAGCCATTGATCAGATGATCGACTTCCCATAGGCTGTTGTAGGGCTTCTGTAGCCGTGCCACTAGACCAGATACTTGGTTTTTTTCCATGGCATCAATTTTTTAGTATATCATCAATCACGTAATCCGTATCCTTGTCCACTTGTTCAGGAGGTGGATGTGCGATGTCTCTGCCGGGGAAGACCGTGCTCGGGTCCCCAATAGCGCTTGAGCTCACCGATGTGGAAGATAAGGTGGATCGCTATGCGTCAGGGAGACAAAATTGAGCAACGACTTGGGTTTGCATGACCTTGATCTCAAATAGTTTCAACCATTGGATTTTGAGCTTCACGAAACCCTGTCCTCAGAGTTGATATTCGCCAAGCTGAGGAGGACACAAGTGCTAGTATTGAACATGTCATCGTTGCGATGTCGGTTAGCTACCCGCTTCATAGCTGCTTGCGTCTTCGCGAGGTTCTGCCATGTTTCCTTCTAGATGCTTGTGAAATCCCAGCGGTGAATGTCAACCGTGGGAATATTACTCTGACTTTGTATTCCAGCTGGTGTGGCGAGACTTTTGCCCTTCACCATCTCGAAGGGTATTTTACCGGTTGCAGTAGAAGTGGCAAAGTTGTATGCGAGTTCGGTAGTCAGTAGTTTTGCTGCCCAATCGATGCCAGATAAAGTTTGGAGAAGTTGTTTGAGCATCTCATTGGTTCACTTGGTTTGCCCATTGATTTGAGGATGGAATGCCGTAGATAGCTGGATCTGACTGCCGTAACGAGTCATCACTTCGTACCAAAAATGGCCAGTGAAGCGGCTGTTTTTGTCGATGATGATGGTACGTGGCACTCCGTGCAGGCACACAATCTTATTTGCAAATAACCACACCGTTCCTTCTGCGGTGACGGTGGTCGTCGTCAGGATGAAGTGCGACATTTTGTAAAAACATGTCCACCATGACGAGGATGGTGCCATACCCCTCGGGAGTTGTGGGCAGTCCTATCACAAAATCTATGGTGATGTCAGCCCACTGTTCTGTCAGAATGGGCAGGGGTTGAAGTAGACCAGGTGGCCACGTGCGACAAGATTCTTCTCTGTGATAGGTGTCGCACAAATTTCAGAAGGCTGCCAC
Organism: Penium margaritaceum; assembly: GCA_023375785.1. Lineage (NCBI taxonomy): Eukaryota > Viridiplantae > Streptophyta > Zygnematophyceae > Desmidiales > Peniaceae > Penium > Penium margaritaceum. Next base: position 185,019 of record SZWC01003176.1, on the reverse strand, counting down.
GCCAGTCTGCATCTTGTCCCACCAGTAGTGCTTCTATAGTCTATTTAGCGTCTTGTCCTTGCAGAAGTGTCCACCTGAAACGGTATTGCGTCATTTCTCCAATAGCATCTGTCACAGTTCCTCGTTTGGAGGAACGACCACGTGGGGAGTAAATCACTATCGCGAGTGGGGGTCGTCAAACAAAAACTTGGTTTTTTCCTACCCGCCGAACTCCTTGTAATCCTTTGCAAACGACCTTGTGAGGTATGGATCTTGTTTGATGAGCATCGCGGTTATCTCATAAAATAAAATCTGGTTGCCAAATTAGATCCTCCACCAGATTTGTTTTTCCAGGCATGTACTTGATGTTGTAGTCGACGTTGGAATCGAGGAACTCCATCCATCAAGTTTTTTAACGGCTTAGATTTGCCTGTGTCTTCAGATATGTCAAGGCATGATGGTCGGGGTGGACGATGCACCGTCAGCATTCCAAGTAGTACCACCATATCCTGAACGCGTGCACAACTGAGAGCATCTCTTTCACGTGCACTGTGTAGCTTAGTTCTAGTCATCATAGTTTTCTCGACTTGTATGCAACCGGTTGTTCTCCACTGCCATTGTCTTGGAGGAGAACAGCTCCAATGGCTTGATCGGATGCATCAGTGGCCATAATGTTATCCACTGTTGGATCCACCAATTGTAGGGTTGGTACCAAGGTCAGAGTGTTTCTTCAAGAGTTAAACGCTTCCTTTTTGTTGTCCCCCTAATTCCGCTTGGTGGTTTTCCAGGTGAGATCGGAGACAAGCGCTAACACCCGTGCACAGTCATTTACAAATCAATGGTAGTAGTTGCAGAAGTCCAAAAATACCTACACGTCCCGAACATTTGTGGGCATCGTCCAATCATCAATTTCCTCCAACGTTTTCTGGTCCATGGTGATCCATCCGCCGCGAATAATACATAGCCCAAAAACGTGATCAAACTATGAACGAAGTTGCATTTTATTTTTCACAAAAGTTAGTGGTGCTCTGTAGGGTGACGTGGAGGGTCGTATGAACCCTTGTGCAAGCATCTTATCCAGCTTCTTCTTGAGTTCATTCAGCTCATGATCGCTCATCTGATAGGTCCCCTTCACCGTTTATCTGCTGCCCGGCTTCAGTTCTATCTGATGGTCGATGTTGTGTTGCGGTGGTGACTCTCGGGGTAGTTCATCAAGAAAAACAATTCTGAACTCTCGGTACAGCTGCAAACTTGTCAGGTGTTGAGGCTGTTCATGTCGCTTCGACAGCTATAATTCCTTTTGCTTCCCTTGCTTCCACATGGACTAGCCAGGCCTGAGCTCTGTGCTTCAGGTATCACTTGGCCATGTCTAGAGATATCGGTTGCCATTTTGTGGTTACCGTAGCTTCCTCTTCTACTTCCACCTCTGTTGCTTCCCATAACCACCAATACGTTGTGGGGACTAGAGGCAGGTATGCATTCTGCCATTAATGCCAACGTAAACTGCTCCGCCACTCCGTTCAACCTGTGGATTGTGCCGGTATAGGAAATCTTGCATGAGGATGATTTTTTTAATCGCTCATTGGGCAAGCCCTCCAGACCGTTATGTCTTGCAGATCTCCAATTTACAGCCGGAGTGGTTCGCGAAGTCGACGGATTTGCAGTCCTCCATTGATGGGTTTTCCTTCATACACTCCTTTTCTGTTATACAAATTTAGTTTCCAAACCATATCATCAATGAAAAAACTGTGAAAACTTCCTCCATCCAGTAGTGCCGATACCGTTGCGCAAATTTTATTGTCCCCCGGTTGCACATATAGCAATGAAACCGGTTGGTCCTCCTCGTATCCCTCTTTGGACTTGGCAATCAGAGGGACCCTCTCCTTGGTGATGTGAGCTGCTCGGATGGGCGATTGGTCAGCGCAGGTTTTTCCGACCGGACAGTAGCCTTGCGGTCTATTCTTGCTCTTGGTCATGTCCCAACTCTTTGCCCTTAATATGTGACTTCTCCCCCTTTTTGGCTTGTTGTTGTCACTTTCAGCTGTTGCGCAAGATATGACCCAGCTTCTCGCAATTCCAATAGAGCTGTTGATCGACGGCGTCAGAATCCATCAGAGACAAGGTTTCTGTCCACTACAACTTCCCTCCGCTACGATAAAGATGGTGGCCTAGGGGTGGCCAGCCGTTGGATTCCTGCATTCGAGCATTGTAGCTGGTGCTGTCGATGCGGTCAGTTGTTGTGATCATTTGCAAAAGGTCGTCTTGGATGCCAGAAATGGTGATTGCTCGCCCAATGTCTCGTTTGAGGCCATTGTTGTAGTAGAAACACAGTTTGTTGGGGGCGAGGTCACTGTCAGTGATGATTTTGTCGACACGTCGACTGTACTCTACCACGCTCGACTATCAACATAGACGTTGGAGGCTGTACCGTGTGTTAGACTTCTTGTTTAGTTTCCTAAAGTGAGCAAGGATAGCGCGCATGAAGTCGCTCCACGTTTTTGGTGGCGTGAGAGAGCCTTTCCATGTGGGATTTATCTGCTCGATAGGTAGTATGCCTGTGGTCGATGATGTGAGAGCAGTCACGAGAGCCATTGATCCAACTCCGCCAGTCGCGTGCTCGTGGTGGCCTTTGGATCGCACCACCAACTCAAAGCCGTGCCATGCAAAAGGGAGGCCACGAGGTCAATTTTCTTCTTGCCAGTTCTTACCCTCGTCAGCCACATCCTAACTGTCGGACCCTTAGATTTTGCCGGAACCAATGGCTCAGGGAGTGCCAGTGAAATCGGGGATTCACTAGAGAGTTGCAAGTTTCTCTATGTGAACACTGCTTTATGCGCATGAGAAACTCAAAGCTCCTCCATTACCGCGTTGAGTTGTTGGAGAATATGGGTGTTAAGACTCTCGATTCCTGACAATTTCTAGTACACGTCTTTGTTGATTCACCCTTGTCGGCCGGTGCCTCCAATCATGTCAGGTGTCATCCCAATGAGTTGCGGTGTGAGCAAAGGGTTTGCCGAGCCTTAGCGGTCTGTCACCGGATCGGCCGTCGGGTTCGTCAGTGCTGCGCCATTTGTCGTGAAAGTCGTTGCTATCGCTTGGTTTGCCTAGAGAGCACCATTGTTCACGTGCTGCTGATCCGCCATCGTCGGAGTATTTGCCGGGGATTGTTGCTGGTCGCCGGGTGCGCTCACTCTGTTCACCATTGTCGTTGCAAATTCTGTGATCTTCTCAAAGATAGAAATACGCCGAGGGCTCGTGCGAGGTTTTGCCAGGTAGTTAATGCGTTGGTTGCCCCTCTGATACTGCTGCGCTCTGATAGCAAGTGTTATGCCGAGCGGAACATAGGTGGTCCACATGGATGAGGTGTGGGACAAAAGCTGATGCGGGAGTTTGGGACAGTTGGATACTTTATATTAAGCAGTAAATGTACTTAGATGACAAGTGTTGGGTACGTCAAGCACATATATGCAATGCTGAGAATGAGAATGAGGCATAAGACGGGTCATCGGCATTCGAGCTGAGAGTCGCGTGCGGGGTCACGCCATGAGTGGTGGATTCAAGAAGATCCGCCAAGAAGTCGGGGGCGCTTCAAGAATATCGTGACACTTCTTTTCAAAATTCAAGCCTTCTCAAGAAGTTAACAAACGATATCAAAATATCAATATGGTTCTTGACACTTCTGTTGACCATTTTCGAAAGTGATCAAAGTTGTCAAGAAAACAGAATACCTCAGGTCGGGGCAATTGGCCAAGAAATCCCTCGGCCAAACGGCGTATAAATACTGAATTCACCTTGCGGTGGGCCATGAATGCAAGAACAGAAATGCCCCCTCACGGGTTTTAGGGAATCATGTAGTTTGGCGACGTAACTGTTGAATTAACATGCCCCTTGTCCATAGATGACATTTGGACAGGCACATGACGGACTAGGCATGCACTGCTCCCTTGGAGAAAGTCCCCTAAGTCTGGTCTATATAGACAAGGCATGCACTACTCCTTTGGAGCAAGTCCCCTTGGTCTGAACTAGATAGTATAGCCAACAAACACTACCTAGGACAACTCCTCATGGCTTAGACGTTCTGGAGTTAGTCTCTAGAGCGAGAGATCACGGGGCCAAATCCTAGCCTAGTGACTGATTTTCTTTGTGACCAAAAGGGGGACCAGAAGGTTCTAAGAGACATCTTAGAACATTCCAAGGTCCTTCCAGGTGGGTGGCGCCACTTGGCAGTCACAGAGAACGCCATGTAGACAGGGGGGATGATGCAATCCAAATTGCCCCAAAAGTGGTTCATCCAAGGAGTCACTACACGCCTGGCTCTAGGACTATAAGTACATGTTAGTTGCCTGTGATTCATTACAATTCTTACCTTTGAGACTCTTTACAGAGTTGTCCACCAGAGGCAGACACTAAAGAAGCATTGGTTGGTCTAAGCCCCAGGAGTTAGCTCCTCGCGCGAAAGTGACTAGGTGCTAAGGACACAGTGCAAGGTCGTGATTCCTATGAACTGCTCAGTGTGGAACCCTGATTCTTAGGGTGATATCTCCTCCTAGTTGCATTAATAGGAGCGGACGGCAAGTGCCATTGTGTCGGCCTTTTTTTCTAGTCTGTTACCTCAGGCCGGTTGACATATGGTTAAGGGCCCACACTGACCAGTTGTAAGGCACGCTTCTGCATGCTCTCTCGCCCTCTCGGTCTTGTAGCGCACATCAGATCCATCAGCTCCATCTACTCCATCAGCTCCAACAACGAGTGCTGGCACTTAGCGAACAAGGGCCAAGGATAAGCTCTCCCCTTGGAGGTACGACCCTTGGGCCCTAACCTAGATAAGCTTTGCCCTTGGAGGCATGACCCTGGGATGGCCAGAGTGCGTTCTTCTCTGTTTGCAGGTGATCAATGGCTAAGGGGTAAGCAACGGATCTGCACCTTCTAAACCGGTACCAAACAACATCCTACATCAGCTTGCATCGGCCTCAACAAAAGTAGAGCAAAGAAGCAGAGAAGCAGTATGACGACACCCACAACGCTCAGTCTTGAGCAGGTCAACGGTGGGATGTCAAACTTCACAGGGATAGGTTTTCCCTTGTGGAAATAGTAATTTGAGATTGTCATGAGGGTGCGTGGCTACTTGAAGATGTTCCTTGGAGAAGAGGTTGAACCTCCAAAAAAAATACTGGGCATGAAGCATTGAGCATAAAAAATGAAATGGCGCTTGCCATTCTTGTGACATCAGTGCATGAGTCACAGCATGTCCACCTCCAAGGTATTACACATGCATCAAAAGCTTATGAAAATATTGCACGGGTACACCAACCAACAGCTCTTGCTAATCGCCTCTTCATCCTTCAAAAACTGATTTCAACGATGGTGAGCAAGGGAGAGTCGATTCCGGACTTCCTGCTATAGTTTGAAGGACTGCTACAACAAGTGACCCAAATGAACTGGGAAATCAACACCAACACGCAGGCCATGATCCTCCTCATGGCGCTACCTAAGAGCTGGGGTGCACTGATCATCGTCTTTGGCAGTTGGAAGGAGGAGGATTTGACGTATGAGGCAATGTCCGAGTACGTACGCAATGAGGCCATGCGTTGCAGCGGTAGTGAGGCTAACACTTTAGCCTATGTTGCACAGTACGGTGGCCGTGGCAACAACTCCTCTCCTGGTCAGAGTATCACCGGAAGTGGTGGCAGTGGAGGAAGAGGCAATGGTGGCGGTGGAAAGGGTTCAAAGCGTCCTGGGAAGTGCCATAACTGTGGCAGGCCTGGGCATTGGGCACGGGATTGCAGGGCTCTCAAGAAGGAAGACGGAGATCATGGTGGTAAAAACGAGGGCAAAGGAAAGGGTAAGAAGGAGTTGACGAACATGATGGCTGAGAGCATGCCGATATCCAAGGGAGCGGCAGTACTCAAGCATGGAGCTTACGGGCTTGACTCTGGCACGAACCACCACTCTTCAAGGGAGAAGGATGGGTTCAACTCCATTGTGGAAACTGAACGTCGCTTCAGGTGTGCCAACGGCAGCCTTGTCCATGTGAAAGGCAAAGGAGATAAGTTGATCAGCATCAAAGTGAACGGTGCTGAAAAAGACTTGAAGCTAGAGAACGTCGTCTACATGCCGTCTTTTGCGGCAAACCTCTTGTCGGTGTCCAAAATTACGGACCACGACATGACGGTCGTCTTTACGGAGGACGAGGCCGTGATTTTCAAGAACAAGGACATCAAGATCTCCTATCCCAAGGAGAGTCTTGTCGTACAGGTCCCAAGAGTTGATGGGCTCTACGTGCTGTAGACCAAGCCCCTTGAGAGTGCAAATAAGGGATATGCGGCGGTTGAAGAGCCCAAGTCTCCAAAGCCTGATGTTGCACTGCAGGCCGTCATCATGGCGGCCAACTCCACCAAAGACACAGATGCTGAGCTGTGGCATAGGTGATTCGACCATGTGGCTGACAGGACACTGCAAGTTATGCAGCAGCACAAAGTGGTTCATGGAATGGAGGGATGCAAGGCCAAGGATGAGGGAAAGTGCAAAAAACTTTGTGAGCCATGCCTACAAGGCAAGGCAAAGAGAAAGCCCTTTGAGCATAATGGGCAACATGCGGCAACAATCTTGGACCTGATTCACTCTGATGTGTGTTGACCATTCTACACTCCTTCAAATAGTGTTAGCAAGTACTTCTTGACCTCCATTGATGACCACAGTAGCAAGATGTGGATCTCCTTCCTCAACACAAAGGGAGAGGTCAAGGAAAAGCTACAAGATTTTGTTGCCATAGTAGAGCGGCAGACAAGCAAGAAGGTCAAGGCACTACGCACGGACAATGGCAGGGAGTACGAGGCGTGCAAAGGATGGTTGAGCTAGCATGGCATCAAGCACCAGACCACCACACCTTACACCCCCCACAGCAATGGCGTTGCCAAGTGGATGACCCAGACTATCCTTGGCATGACACGAAGCATGCTCTTTGACGCCAAACTCCCACCTCGCTTCTGGGTTGAAGCTGCAAGAACTGCTTGCTACCTTGTGAATCTCACTTCGACAGTCGCGCTTGGAAGACGTGGCAAGAAGCAGCAAGAGAAACAGCTGAGGGAATAGGCTTGTTCAGGAAAGAAGCCAGATGCCTCACACTGGAGGGTCTTTGGCTCTACTACCTGTGCAAAGGTCCAAGCAGGAGAAGGAAGTGGCAAGCTGGATACACGCGCTCGCAAGTGTGTAATGGTCGGATATGAAACTGCACACAAGGCGTATAGGCTGTGGGACCAAGCGGCTGGAAAGCTCATCAGGAGCCGAGACGTCGAGTTTGATGAAAGGACGCTCGGCAAGGGAGCGCCACTGGATTGTGTCCATGCTCCCAAATCAGGAGAGTGGGTTGTGTTGCTCGAGTCAAGTGATGAGGTACCTGAGAACTGGCAGAAGGTATAGGTGAAGTAGAATGATGGTACGGCAGGGAGAGTGGCTGTGCAGGTTGACATAGCGATGGACTTTGACACTGAGTCTGAGTCGTCCAAGGCCTCTGAGTCAAAATCTGAGGCCGGTGGCTCTTCCTCAAACAACGGATCACTGGCAGTGCAAGAGCAAGAAAAACGACTAAGCCTTGAAGTGCCACCAGCAACACTTCGTTGCAGTATGCGCTAGAAGAAACCTCCGCCTAAGTACAATGCTGAGAGTCCAGAATGGAACGGACTTAGCTAGTAATGCTTGGCTGAGGGAGAGCCTGTGACCGTAGCGGAGGCTGTGAACATGCCAGATGCGGCCACGTAGAAGGAGGCAGTGGACAACGAACTCGCATCCATCAAAGAGAATGGAACATGGGTTCTAGTGGACAGGCCCCCAAACATCCACGTGGTGGGGTCAAGGTGGGTGTTGAAAATTTGCCCCTCCGCATGCCCAAGTGCGGCGCCGGGAGACGCTGACGAGCCGCCACAAAAGTGGAAACTCCGCGCCAGCGGATCTGACGACTCGTGGATTGCTTGGATCCTAAAACAGAGGATTGTCCCGTAAAGGTGACAAGTTGCTAAATCTGGTGGAACTTGTTTCGCCGGAATCGGACAAGTATCGAGGGAGATATGGTCTTCCAAAGTTGGGATGTTCCCAGCGGCTCTGGGAGCCGGCTGCGACTCGAAATCCGGTCGATAATCGACCGGACCGAGTAACAAAAATACCATCTGGAGAAATTGCTCCGATAGGCCTGCCGAGGCGTCCGGTGGATGATCCGCCTGATCAGGTGGATCATTCACCGGATCTAGTAGTGCAGGTTGTTACTGAGAGCCAAAAACCTGGCTCGGCGTCCGAAACTCAGTAGTNATGTTCCCAGCGGCTCTGGGAGCCGGCTGCGACTCGAAATCCGGTCGATAATCGACCGGACCGAGTAACAAAAATACCATCTGGAGAAATTGCTCCGATAGGCCTGCCGAGGCGTCCGGTGGATGATCCGCCTGATCAGGTGGATCATTCACCGGATCTAGTAGTGCAGGTTGTTACTGAGAGCCAAAAACCTGGCTCGGCGTCCGAAACTCAGTAGTACGTTTTGTTACTCGGGGTCAAAACTCTGACTGCAGGTCCACGGACAGGTTTCGAACCTCGTCACACCCCATCACCAAACACAACCCAAAAGTGGGTAGGGTACGTGGAAAAATTGCAGGGGCACCCCAGACCATGTGCAATGGGATATGCGCCTTGTGAAAGGCGCTTCGCACGTGAACGAAGGCGCCACGACGAGTGGCAGCGTCAGGCTTCTATGGTGGGTGAGACCTGCGCTTGGGCAAGCATAACTTGGGCTACGCTTGACCGAATTACGGGCGGTTTAGTGCATTGGAGAGCTCATGACTAGACCTATAAATGTTGTGATAATGTTCATGTTCAAAAACTAACGCAAAACAACGTTATTCCCTTCACAAACTGACTGTCCCAAAACTCCCTGCTCACATAGCGTGAGGCGACCAGAAAGCTCACGCTTAGTCTCAGATTCGCCCAAAATAGTAGACGTGAACCAATAGAGTCTATCAGACCAACGTCACGACCGCATCCACGCGGATCTCATCCTGACAAAGGGTTACGGGCCCACAGGTCTGATACCCTCCACCGTTCACGTCTTCCACAACGCACGGGATTGTCATCTTGGACGTCGCCGTGAAGTTATGAGAACTCGTCGGAGTAACAGCTGCACACATGGCGCAGAAGGAGACGCAGCCCATTCAAAAGTATGCGGGCGGCCCGGGCTTTGGGCTATGGAGGTGGCAGTTCGAACTGCACCTCTCGCATAAGGGGCTACTGGATGTCATGTTGGGAAAGGAGGTGCTCACAGAGGTGACTGCTACGGACGCGAAGAAACAGGCCTTCGAAAAGAAGAACACGGAGGCGCTCATGCTCCTGGTGTCCGGGACGGCCGAGTCGCAGTGGGGCTACTTCCGAGGCTGCAAGCTAGCAGCCAAAGCTTGGCAAAAGCTCTGCGCCATCCACCAATCCAACTCGCTGGCGAACAAAATCTCCGCAATGAAGCGACTCCTTATGGTGAGAATCGAGGAGGGAGATGATGTCATCTCCGCCATGCAGCAGATCGAGTCGCTCGCCTCGCAATGCAATGACGTGGGGTGGAAGATCGACACGCAGCTGCAGGCGATGGCCCTCCTCATGACCCTACCTGACAGTTGGGGCCCACTCATCACTGTCCTTGGAGGATGGTCGGAGGACAAGCTCACCTATGGCGCGGTCGCAGAGTACATCCGCAACGAGGCGCAGCGACGGAGCTGCGAGGAGTCCTCGTTTTCCTCATCGGCCCTTGTCACCAAAACGCGGGGCGGCGGGAGCGGGGGCCAAGGAAGTGGCGGAAAGGGCGGCGGCAAGAAGGGAGCCAAGAAAGGTGTGTGCCGCAATTGCGGCAAAGAGGGCCATTGGGCCTGTGAGTGCCCGGAGGAGGCGAAGATTGGCGGCAAAAACAGCAAGGGCAGGTCGCTCCTCAATGGCAACAAGAGCCACTTCCTCAAGAAGGCCAACAGGCGGTGCTTGGATTCCGGGGCCGAGGAGCGCACCCAAGTCGAGAAGGTGGGGTTCGTCACCTACGACAAGTCCTCCAAGTCAATGGTGGTCGCGAACGACAAAGTCGAGCCGGTGGCCAGCCAAGGCGACGTGGAGGTGGAAGTCGTGGTGGGCGGTAAGAAAGACCTGTGCGCAATCCGTGATGTGCAACACGCCCCCGGCCAGGCTGACTTCCTGAGTGTTAGCCGCTTGACGGACAAGGGATACGAGGTGCTCTTCCGCAGGAAAGGCGCAATGGTGCGCATCGACGGCGACGGCGAGGTCGTGCTGGAGGCGAAGCGCGAGGGCGGTCTCTACATCGTGGACACCAAGGTGATCCCCGCGGCATCGGACACAGTGGAATCGCAAGAGCGCGTCGTCAACATGGCCAAGGGAGGAAGCGCTGATCTGGAGCTCTGGCACCGACGGTTGGGACATTCGGCGCCCGCAACTGTTAAGGAGATGGCGAAGCACGACATGGTGCGCGGCCTCGTCATCAATAGTGCAGACGCCGCAACAGATGTAGCAGCGCATACAAAGTGCGAGCCTTGCATTTTGGGCAAGGCGCAGCACAAGCCGTTCAACGAGAACGAGGCTCGCGCAAAGTACCTGCTGGAGGTTGTACACAGCAACGTGTGCGGACCGTTCAAGACGCCGTCAAACGGCGGCTTGAGATACTTTGTCACCTTCATTGACGACTGCAGCAGAAATCTCTACATGTACTTCATGAAGCGGAAGGGCGAGGTCCTGGACCGGCTGAAGGAGTACGTCGCAACGGTGGAGAGGCAGACTGGCCGGAAGGTCAGAGCACTACGCAGCGACAATGGCAGAGAGTACGTGGGCTGCAGCGGGTGGATGAAGCAGCAGGGCATCAAGTGGGAACCCACTACGCCGTACTCACCACAGTCCAACGGAGTGGCGGAGCGGGCGAACCACACGCTGCTCAACATGGTGCGGACCATGCTTGTGGATGCGGGGTTGCTGCGAGGGTTCTGGGCGGAGGCTGTGCGTAAAGCGAGCTACAGAATCAACCTCACCCCAACAGTAGTGCTGAAGGGTAAGGGCGGCTGGAAGACGTTGCAGGAGGTTTGGAGCGGACGCAAGCCAAACGTGGCTCACCTGAAGGTGTTCGAGTGCAAGGTGCACGCGATGGTGCAGGCGGCGCAAGGACGCGACAGCAAGCTGGAACCGCGAGCGAAGCCATGCTTGTTCCTCGGCTACGAAAGTGCGCCAAAGGCATACCGGCTCTGGGACCCGCGCACGTAAGAGATCATCCGCAGCCGTGATGTCGAGTTTGACGAGCAGCAGAGCTTCCACAGCAACAGCAACAACATGAGTGCCGGGAACACTCCAAAACAGGGGGAGTGGTTCCAGCTCCTTGACTACGCGGATGAGCCGGCGGACGCGGACGTCCATGATGCGGCATCAGAGCGAGGCGGTGCAGCAGGTGCGGCAGCCGACGCGGAAGACTCCAACGACGATGCAACTGGGCTTGAGATCCGGCGGAATGATCCGTCAAAGGAGGCACCGCGAGTGTCGAAGCACGCACTCCCGGCGGAGTTCGCATCGCGCGTTGGAGAAAAATACTCCGGACGCGCCGCCCGTCCAGTTGATGGTTCACCGGAGCGGGAGGGATCGTCGGGGAGCTGTCCGGTCGATGATTCACCGGAGCGGGCTGAGTTGGAAGGATCGCAGCAGAGCGATAAGACGTCGCTAACACTGCCGCGTCGCAGCGGGAGGTAGCGGAGAGCAGGGAAGCGTTTCGACGCAGGCACCGGTCGATGGATCGGCATGACACGGTGCATGCTGGCTGCAACAACAGAACCGACGACCATGCAAGAGGTGCTTGCACGGCCCGAGGAGGAGTAGTGGGATGCCGCCATCAAGTCCGAGTTGACGTCCATTGCTGAAAACGACACGTGCCAGCTGGTTGACAGGCCGAAAGACGCAAAGGTCATCGGCTCCAAGTGGGTCTTCAAGACCAAGTTAACGAAGGAAGGTGTGGTTGACAAGTACAAGGCGCGGCTCGTGGCGAAGGGGTACGCACATCGTAAGGGCGAGCACTATGATGAGACGTTCGCCCGCATCGCCAAGTTCACAAGCATCTGGGCGATCCTTGCGGTGGGAGCCGCGAAGGACATGGAGCTCCACCAAATGGACATAAAGATGGCCTTCCTCAATGGCATCATCGACAAGGAAATCTACATGGAGGTGCCGGAGGGGGTGGAGGCGCCGGAGGGCAAGGTGTGCAAGCTGCTGAAGTCCTTGTACGGGCTAAGAAAATCGCCTCGATGCTGGTACCAACAGATGGACAGCTTCATGGCACAACTCAGCTTCAAGCACTGTGAGGCGGATCACAGTCTGTACGTGCGGCGTAGCAAGAAGCTCAATCAGATTGTCGCACTCTACTTGGACGATCTGATCTTGTGCTCCTCAGACCTGCCGAGCCTACAACAGCTGAAAGAGCAGGTGAGCAGCAGGTTCCAGATGTCGGACATGGGGAAGCTGGAGTTCTACCTCGGGGTGAGCATTACGTGGAACCGGAGGGCGCGCACGCTTGAGCTGGGGCAGGCCAAATACGTGGCCGAGGTGCTAAAGCGGTACGGTATGGAGGACAACAAACCAGTGTGTAGTCCTATTTCCACGACCTGTGAACTATGTGCGGCAATGGCACCGCAAACAAAAGAAAAGCGGGAGGATATGGCAGGGGTGCCCTACCAATCAGCGGTGGGCAGTCTCATGTACGCCATGGTGGCGACTCGATCGGACCTGGCCTACGCGATGGGCCAAGTGAGCAGGTACGTGGCCGATCTAGGGCCACTACACTCGCAGGCGGTCAAGCGCATCCTCCGCTACCTGCAGGCAATGCGGCACGTGCGCTAGAGGTTCGACGGCAAGGGACGGGCGGACCCCTTGCGTCTGGTCTGCTACACGGATGCAGACTATGCTGGGGATGTGGACAATCGGAAGTCCACATCCTTCTACATGTTCTTCCTCGCTGGTGCAGCGGTCTCGTGGTGCAGCAGGAAGCAGGACTGCGTCGCCACCTCCACAATGGAAGCACAGTACATCGCGCTAGCCGAGGCGGTCAAGGAGGCGGTGTGGCTCCGCAGGTTGCTGGGGGAGCTGGGCGTGCCGCAGCTGGAGCCTACGGTGGTGCAAGAGGACAACACCGGCTCCATCTCGCTGACCAACAACCCGACGCAGCACAGGAGGACGAAGCACATCGACGTGCGTTATCACTACGCACGGGACATGATCGAGAAGGAGCAGGTGGTGCTACAGCACTGCAGCACGCACAACATGCTTGCGGATTGCTTGACGAAAGCGCAACCCGCAGACCGACACGCGATGAGCGTGGCCGGACTTGGGATTACCAGCTATGATGGACTGGAGGGCGCAGCGGAAGATGAGTGAGAGAAAGCAGGAGC
>SZWC01003176.1:149845-164637 GCA_023375785.1 Penium margaritaceum | reverse complement strand
GCTGTTGGGGTGAGGTTGATGGTGTAGCTCGCTGTACGCAGAGCCTCTGCCCAGAATCCTCGCGGCAACCTCGCATCCACAAGCATGGTCCTTACCATGTTGAGCAGTGTTTGGTTTGCCCGCTCCGCCACTCCGTTGGACTGTGGCGAGTACGGCGTAGTGGGTTCCCACTTGATGCCCTGCTGCTTCATCCACCCGCTGCAGCCCACGTACTCTCCGCCATTGTCGCTGCGTAGCGCTCTGACCTTCCGGCCAGTCTGCCTCTCCACCGTTGTGACGTACTCCTTCAGCCGGTCCAGGACCTCGCCCTTCCGCTTCATGAAGTACACGTAGAGCTTTCTGCTGCAGTCGTCAATGAAGGTGACGAAGTATCTCAAGCCGCCGTTTGACGGTGTTTTGAACGGTCCGCACACGTCACTGTGCACGACCTCCAGCAGGTACTTTGCGCGAGCCACATTTTCGTTGAACGGCTTGCGCCGCGCCTTGCCCAAAATGCAAGGCTCGCACTTTTTGTGCGCTACTGCATCTGTTGCCGTGTCTGCACCGTCGATGACGAGGCCGTGCACCATGTCGCGCTTCGGCATCTCCTTAACGGTTGTGGGCGCCGAATGCCCCAATCGTTGGTGCCAAAGCTCCAGATCAGGGCTTCCTCCCTTGGCCATGTTGATGACACGCTCTTGCGAATCTGCTGCGCCGGATGCCGCGGGGACCACCTTGGTCTCCAGGATGTAGAGACCGCCCTCGCGCTTTGCCTCCAGCACGACCTCGCCATCGCCGTCGATGCGCACTACTGCACCTTTCCTGCGGAAGAGCATCTCATATCCCTTGTACGTCAAGCGGCTAACACTCAGGATGTCAGCCACGCCGGGGACGTGCTGCACATCACGGATTGTGCACAGGTCTTTCTTACCGCCCACCACGACTTCCACCTCCACGTCGCCTTGGCCGGCCGTCGGCTTGACTTTGTCGTTCGCGACCACCATCGACTTAGAGGACTTCTCGTAGGTGACGAACCCCACCTTCTCGACTTGGGTGTGCTCCTCGGCCCCGGAATCTAGGCAACGCCTGTTGGCCTTCTTGAGGAAGTGGTTCTTGTTGCCGTTGAGGAGCGACCTACCCTAGCTATTTTTGCCGCTGGTCTTCACCTCCTCTGGGCACTCACGGGCCCAATGGCCCTCTTTGCCGCAGTTGCGGCACGCACCTTTCTTGGCGCCCTTCTTGTCGCCACCCTTTCCGCCACTTCCTCGGCCCCCGCTTCCGCCACCCCGCGTTTTGGTGACAAGGGCCGATGAGGAAGACGAGGACTCCCCGCAGCTCCGTTGCTGCACCTCGTTGCGGATGTACTCCTCGACCGCGCCATAGGTGAGCTTGTCTTCCGACCATCCTCCAAGGACAGTGATGAGTGGGCCCCAACTGTCAGGTAGCGCCATGAGGACAGCCATCGCCTGCAGCTGCGTGTCGATCTTCCACCCCACGTCATTGCATTGCGAGGCGAGCGACTCGATCTGCTGCATGGCGGAGATGACATCATCTCCCTCCTCGATTCTCACTGTGTGGAGCCGCTTCATCGCGAAGATTTTGTTCGCGAGCGACTGGGATTGGTGGATGGCGCAGAGCTTTTGCCAAGCTTCAGCTGCCAGCTTGCAGCCTTGGAAGTAGCCCCACTGCGACTCGGCCGTCCCGGACACTAGGAGCATGAGCGCCTCCGTGTTCTTCTTTTCGAAGGCCTGTTTCTTCGCGTCCGTAGCAGTCGCCTCTATGAGCACCTCCTTTCCCAACATGACATCCAGCAGCCCCTTATGCGAGAGGTGCAGTTCAAACTGCCACCTCCATAGCCCGAAGCCCAGGCCGCCCGCATACTTCTGAATGGGCTGCGTCTCCTTCTGCGCCATGTGCGCAACTGCTACTCCGACGAGTTCTCAGAACTTCACGGCGATGTCCAAGATGACGATCCCGTGCAATGCGGAAGACGTGAACGTTGGAGGCGTTCAGACCTGTGGGCCCATAACCCTTTGTCAGGATGAGATCCACGTGGTGCGGTCCCGACGTTTGTCTGATCGTGTCTAATGGTTCACGTCTACTGTTTTGGGCGAATCTGAGACTGAGCGTGAGCTTTCTGGTCGCCTCACGCTATGTGAGCAGGAATTCAGAGACAGTCAGTTTGTGAAGGGAATAACGGTGTTTTGTGTTAGTTTTTGAACATGGACATGATCACAACATTTATAGGGCTAGTCATGAGCTTTGCAATGCACCAATACGCGCGCGATTCGGCCAAGCGTAGCTCAAGTTATGCTTGTCGAAGCGCAGGTCTCACCCACCACAGAAGCCTGACGCCGCCACTCGCCGTGGCGCCTTCGTTCACGTGCGAAGCGCGTTTCCCAAGGCGCATATCCCATTGCACATGGTGTGGGGGTCCCCTGCACTGTTTCCACGCACCCTACCCACTTTTGGGTCGTGTTTGGTGATGGGGTGTGACGAGGTTTGAAACCTGTTCGTGGACCTGCAGTCAGAATTTTGACCCGGAGTAACAAAATGTACTACTGAGTTTCGGACGTCGAGCCAGGTTTTTGGCACTCAGTAACAACCTGCACTACTGGATCCGGTGGATCAGTAACAACCTGCACTACTGGATCCGGTGGATGATCCACCTCATCAGGCGGATCATCCACCGGACGCCTCGGCAGGCCTATCGGAGCATTTTCTCCAGATGGTGTTTTTGTTACTCGGTCCGGTCGATTATCGACCGGATTTCGAGTGGCAGCCGGCTCCCAGAGCCGCTGCGCATACCCCAACTTTGGAAGGTCATATCTCCCTCGATACTTGTCCGATCTCGGCGAAACAACTTCCACCGGATTCAGCAACTTGTCAACTTTTAGGGGCAATCATCCATTTGAGGATCCGAGCAATTGTCGAGTTGCCAGATCCGCCGGAGGCGCGTTTCCACTTTCTGGCGGCTCGTCGACGCCTCCCGGCGCCGCACTTGGGCATGCGGAGGGGCAAATTTTCAACAGGAGCAGCGGGCATGGCAGGTGCAAGGGGGAGAATGTTGAAAATTTGCCCCTCTGCATGCCCAAGTGCGGCGCCGGGAGGCGCTGACGAGTCGCCAGAAAGTAGAAACTCTGCGGCGGCGGATCTGGCGACTCGAGGACTGCTCGGATCCTAAAACAGAGGATTGTCCCGTAAAGTTCACGAGTCGTTAAATTTGGTGGAAGTTGTTTTGCCGGAATCGGACAAGTATCGAGGGAGATATGGTCTTCCAAAGTTGGGGTGTGCGCAGCGGCTCTGGGAGCCGGCTGCGACTCGAAATCCGGTTGATGATCGACCGGACCGAGTAACAAAAACACCATCTGGAGAAATTGCTCCTATAGGCATGCCGAGGCGTCCGGTGGATGATCCGCCTGATCAGGTGGATCATCCACCGGATCCAGTAGTGCAGGTTGTTACTGAGGGACTTGGCCAAAAACCTGGCTCGACGTCCGAAACTCAGTAGTACGTTTTGTTAATCGGGGACTTTGTCAAAATTATGACTACTGGTCCACGGACACGTTTCGAACCTCGTCACACCCCATCACCAAACACGACCCAAAAGTGGGTAGGGTGCATGGAAACATTGTAGGGGACCCCCACACCATGTGCAATGGGATATGCGCCTTGGGAAAGGCGCTTCGCACGTGAACGAAGGCGCCACGACGAGTGGCGGCGTCAGGCTTCTGTGGTGGGTGAGACCTGCGCTTCGTCAAGCATAACTTGGGTTACGATTGACCGAATCGCGCACGATTTGGTGCGTTGGAGAGCTCATGACTAGCCCTATAAATGTTGTGATCATGTCCATGTCCAAAAAGTAACGCAAAACAACGTTATTCCCTTCGCAAACTGACTTCCTCAAAAATCCCTGCTCACATTGCGTGAGGCGACCAGAAAGCTCACGCTCAGTCTTAGATTCGCCCAAAATAGTAGATGTGATCCAATAGAGTCTATCAGACCAACATCGGGACCGCATCCACGCAGATCTCATCCTGGCAGTGGGTACTCCAGAAAAAGTGCAAGGAGGATGGTACTATTGACAAGTACAAGGCAAGAGGTTTGGCGAAGGGGTTTTCCCAGCGTGCAAGCTAAGAGTACAAGGAGACCTTTGCACCGGTCGTCACCTTTGCCTCCATCAGAACCATGTTGGGCATCACTGCTGCAAAAGATTTGGAGGTCCACCAGATGGATGTCAAGACAGCTTTCCTCTATGGGAAGCTTGACAAAGAAGAGCTAATGGAAGTTCCCAAGGGATTGAAAGCTCCAAAGGGCAAGGTCTACAAACTGGTGAAAGCACTCTATGGGTTGAAACAGGCCTCAAGGATGTGGTACAAGGAGATGGATGGCTTTATGGCGGGGCTCACCTTCACGCACATCCAGAATGACCCTAGTGTCTATGTGTGGGAGGATGAGCAAGGCTTGATGCTGGTTGCAATGTACGTGGATGACTTGATCATCTGCTCATCGTGAGTCGAGCTGTTGAACAAGCTGAAGACAGATCTCAACAACAAACTCAACATGAAGGACATGGGTCCTCTTGAGTTCTACCTCGGGATAGACGTCCACTGCAATCGAGCAGCAGGCACCATCGGACTAAACCAGACCAAGTACATCATGGAGGTCCTTATGTGCTACAACATGGAGGACTGCAAGCCCATCAACACATCCATGAAAATAGACATCAAGCTCTCCTCCTCCATGAGCCCCAGCACAGAAGCAGAACGGCGTGAGATGGAGAAAACTCCCTACCAGGCTGCTGTTGGCAGCCTCATGCATGCCATGGTAGGAACACGCCCTGAAATTTGCTATGTTGTGAGAAAAGTGAGCAGGTTTGTGGCTAATCCAGGGCCACAACACTGGAAAGTAGTAAAGCACATCATGCACTATCTACAGAAGACACGACACATGGAAATCCAGTTTAGAGGCCAAGAGGGATGTGATCCGCTTTGGCTCATGTGCTAGACAGATGCCGATTGGGGAGGAAGAATCGATGACAGAAAGTCCACCTCGGCTCCGTCTGCCTCTTGAACGGTGGTGTAGTCTGGTGGGCAAGTAGAAAGCAAGACTGTATCTCCCTCTCTACCGCTAAGGTAGAGTACATCGCTTTGTCACAAGCATACAAGGAGACACAGTGGCTACATAGTTTGCTTGCTGTGATGAAAGTGCCACACACCGAAGCAACGGAGGTTCGCATTGACAACAAGAGTACCATGAAAATGGCATAGGATAATGTCATCTCCTGGTGGACCAAGTACATCGACATCAGGTACCACTACTCACGCGACCTCGTTGCAAAGGAGATTGTGGACCTAGAATACGTGGAGACTAAGAAGATGCTTGCAGACTGCATGACCAAGGCGCTTCACAGTGGATTGTATTCTGCAGGTACCCAAGGAATCGGTATGGTCAACGCACCCGATGAAACCTAAGGCCAAGAGAGCTGGAGAGAGGAGATATCTCACAGTAAATGCAGAGAGGTGGAAGGGAGAGTTTGTTGACCTGATTTGCCCCTTGTCCATGGCTGACACTTGGACAGGCACAGGCCGGACTAGGCAAACACTGCTCCCTTGGAGTAAGTCCCCTAAGTCTGGTCCAGATAGACAAGGCATGCACTGCTCCTTTGGAGCAATTCCCCTTGGTCTAAACGGGATAGTATAGCCATCAAACACTGCCTAGGACAACTCCTTGTGGCTTAGAATTTCTAAAATTAGTCTTTGGAGCGAGAGGCCACTAGGTCAAATCCTAGCCCAGTGACTATTTTTTTTTGTGACCAAAAGGGGGACGGGAAGGTTCTAAGAGACATCTTCGAACATTCCAAGGTCCTTCCTTTCAATGAACCGGATAGCGACGGTCTAGAAAACGGGTCCCGACATGGGAGGCCGCCAACCGCTCTTGGTATTGCAACCAAGATAGCAAATCACCCTCAAACGAGGGATCCACACTTTAGGTTCATTTACTTTGCAACCTCACAAAGTCCGCATGTTGGTCTTTAGTGTCTACCTTTGGTTGGACACTCTGTGAGGAGTCTCAAAGGCAAGAACTGTAAATGGATGCATGCAAGGTACAGGCTTTAATACTTGCAGAGCTTTGCTAAAGCTTTTGCTTGTAGTGGCTCCACTGGAGCAAACCTCAACCTACAGTCCTACTTGGCGCGTCCTTAGACCGCCAAATGTCATCCTCAAGGCATGCTCTAGTAAGCTTCCTGTCCCAGTTTTTGCCACAAAGAAAATTGCGGCCGTCGCGGGGTTTGAACCCGCGACCTCTCGTTTGAAACTCCGGTGCCTATTCAACCAAACAAAAAAGGTATGGGTCCAATGATGAGCCACAGGGGACATACCCATTATGGGTAGTGCATTCCTGGCCCATCTCAGAACAGACCAAGGGGACGTACTCCATAGAGCAGTGCATGCCTTGTCCGTATGTGTGGCTAGCCAGCTAGGCAGTGGACAAGGTGCATACCATGTCAACAAGTCTCTCCCTTACACCTTTGTCCATTTGTCCCTTACTGGGCTCCATGAATGCCTTGAGGCTCACCCTTCCTCTGCCGCACTCCTCATGCCGAACCCAAGAATGCGTGCATAGTGCAAGTCGCTCTCGAGTGGCTTGGTCATGCAGTCAACAAGCATACTCTTCGTTCCGCAATGCTGCAAGCCCACCACATTCTTCATGACCAGGTCACGTGAGTAGTGGTAACGTATGTCAATGTGCTTCGTTCGCCGGGAGATGATCTCGTCTTCAGCCATCGAGATGGTGCTCATGTTGTCCACGTGTACGACCGTGGCGTCCTTCTGTGGCACTGTCATTTCACCAAGCAGGCTGCGCAACCATTGAGTCTCCTTGCACACCTCAGACAGAGCAACGTACTCTGCCTCGGCCGTGGAGACGGAAACACAATCCTGCTTCCTGCTAGCCCATGACATGGCAACGCCATTCAAGATGCACACATATCTAGAGGTGGATTTCCTGTGGTCAAGATTTCCTCCCCAGTCAGGTTCGGTGTAGCACTTTAGGCGAAGGGGGTCCGTTCCTCCTTGGCCTCCAAGGACGAGGCCCATGTGACGTGTCTTCTGTAGGTAGCGCAAGATGCGCTTGACTGCCTGCCAATGTTGTGGCCCAGGGTTGGCCACAAATCTGCTCACTTGTCCCACAGCATAGCAGATGTCCGGACGAGTCCCTACCATGGTGTACATGATGCTACCCACGGCGGACTGGTAGGGGATGTCTTGCATCTCCCTTTGTTCTGCTTCGTTGCTTGGCAACATGGAGGCCTTGAGCTTTTTTTTGGTCGCCATTGGGGTGCTGACAGGTTTGCAGTCTTCCATGTGGTAGCGCTTCAGTACCTCACCGATGTATTTGGTTTGGTTGAGTTCGATGGTGCCTGCTACTCGGTTGCGGTGGATTGCAATCCCGAGGTAGTAATCGAGAGGACCCATGCCCTTCATCTTGAGTTTTTTGCTGAGGACAGACTTCAGCTCATCCAGTAGCTTGACCGAAGACAAGCAGATGATCAGATTATCCACATACAGCGGAACCAGCATCAGCCATCTCCCATCATCGTACACGTACATGCTCGGGTCATTATGGCAATGCGCAAAGGAGAGGCCGGTCATGAAACCGTCCATCTCTTTGTACCACATCCTTGGGGCCTGTTTTAGCCAGTAGAGCGCTTTCACCAACTTGCACACCTTGCCCTTGGGAGCTTTGACTCCTTCGGGCACCTCCATCAACACATCCTAGTCGAGCGTCCCATAAAGAAAAGTTGTGTTGACGTCCATCTGGTGTATCTCCAGATTCTTTGCGGCTGCAATTCCAAGGAAAGAGCGGATTGAGGCAAAGGTCACGACGGGCGCGAACGTCTCATCGTACTCGGAGCCCGGGCGTTGAGAGTACCCCTTAGCCACTACCCTTGCCTTGAACTTGTCGATGCTGTCGTCTTGCTTCTTCTTCACTCAGAGGACCCACTTGGATCCCACCACGTGGGCCTTGTCGGGTCTATCCACCAGCACCCACGTGCCGTTCTCGACAATGGACGCTAGCTCGCTGTCCACTGCCTCCTTCCACTTGGCCGCATCTAGGTCATTCATCACCTCCGCCACTGTGGATGGCTCTCCTTGAGCCATGCACAACCAGCTAAGGCCAGTCCAATGGTCATCATATCGCAAAGGTGCTCTCTTTGGTCGCAAACTACACTGGGGTAGTGGTGCGGCTTCTTGCTTTGGTGCTCGTGCTTCCACAGGTGGTGGTTTGTCGTCATCGTCGTCGTCGTCGTCAGAAGAGTCGTCAGACTTGAAGTCAGACTCAGAAGCCCCGGACGCCTCGGTATCCGTGTCCATGTGAGATGCTGCATCATCCTCTGTAGCTACTCTCCCATTCCCACCACCTGGTGGCAAAGCGAGCCCATTGTTGGATGCTTGGTCTCCAGACTCAAGCAACACTATCCACTCTCCCGCTTTGGGAGCGAGGTTCGGGTCCAGCAGCTCTCTCTTTTCAAGGGTGCGCTTGTCAAACACAACGTCGCGCCTCCTCACGAGCTTGCCTGTTGCCTGGTCCCAAAGCTGATAGGATTTGTGTGATGTGTCGTACCCAACCATGACGCACTTCCTGGAACGTGCGTCAAGCTTGCCTCCACCTTCTCCCGATTGGATCTTCACCCATGCACTTGATCCAGACACCTTCAGATGAGATGCGTTGGGTTTCCTTCCCGACCATGCTTCTTGTGGGGTCTTCAGCTGCTTGTCTTGCTCCTTTCCACGCTTCTGCAAGGCGATCGCTGGTGTGAGATTCAAGAGGTAGCAAGCCGTTGTTGCTGCTTCTGCCCAAAAGCGAGGTGGGAGCTTGGCGTCGAAGAGCATGCTTCGCACCATGCCGAGTAGGGTCTGGTTCATCCTCTCGGCAACGCCGTTGGTTTGTGGGTTGTGAGGGGTGGTTTGCTCGTGGCGGATACCATAATGCTTGAGCCAAGGCTTGCATGCCTCGTACTCACTCCCGTTGTCACTTTGGAGCATCTTCACCTTCTTGGACGTTTGCCGCTCTACCATGGCGACAAACTCGAGGAGCTTCTTCTTCACCTCTCCATTTTTTTTGAGGAAGTAGATCCACAACTTGCGGCTGTGGTCGTCAGTGAAGGTCAAGAAGTATTTTCTTCCTCTGTTAGACGATTTTTGGAAGGGTCCACACACGTCACTGTGTATCAGCTCCAAGACGTGCTTCGCTCACTGACCTCCTCTCCCAAATGGCTTCTTCTTTGTCTCCGCTTGGAGGCATGGTTTACACAATGCACACCCTCCGCCATGCTTCATGATACACCCTTCCATTCCGCGGATTACCTCTTCCTCCTGCATATTCTCCAGCGTGCTATTGGCCAAATGGCCAAATCGCCGGTGCCACAGCTCAGCGTCAGTGTCCTTGGTTGATGTGGCGGCCGCAGCGGTCGACGACGGTGCATCCTTTGGCTACGGTGCCATTGTCTTGGTGGCACATGCAAGTCCCTCATCCGACGCCTTGGAGACTTTGGTTTGAAGCACGTAGAGGCCGTCGACTCTTGGAACTTGAAGCATGAGGTCCTCTTGGTGTACAAAATCTGGATGTCCTCGTTTTTTTGGGCCACCGCTTCCTTGTTGGTGAACACCACGGTCATGTTGTTGTCGATGGTTTGTGACACAGACAGCAGGTTGGCTACGAAGGAGGGCATGTACACCACCTTTTGAAGGTTGACCGCCTTCTCCGCACCATTCACGTTGAACATCATCACCTTGTCCCCTTCGCCCATGGCTTGGACGACACCACCGTTTGCACACTTGATGCGCATGACAGATTCGGCCATGGAGACAAATCCACCCTTCTCTTTTGATGAGTGATGGTTGGTGCCCGATTCAAGGGCGAATGCCCCAGGCCTAAGGATCGCTGCGCCCTTCATGGGCAGCCCCCTATCCATCATGTTGGTGAGCTCCTTCTTCTCCTTCACACATTTTTTCCCGCCTTCTTTCTTGGGACTACGGCAGTCCCTAGCCCAGTGCCCAGCCTTGCCACAGTTGTGACAGTTGTCGGGCTTCTTGGAACTCTTCCCGCCACCATTGCCTTTCCCTCCACTACCACCACTTCGGCTGTTGCCTTGACTAGAGCGAGAGCTTGCACCTTGTCCACCGAAGCGAGAGGCATAGGCTGAGATGTTTGCCTCACTGCCACTGCGTCACATGGACTCGTTGCGGACGTGTTTGGCAACAGCCTCATACGTCAGATCTGCCTCCTTCCAACCGCCAAGTACGGTGATCAAGGACCCCCGGCTTTCTGGCAGCGCCATTAGAAGGATCATGGCATGCATGTTAGAGTCGAGATTCCATTCCATTTGCTGGACCTCTTGTAGGACATTGTCGAACAACTACAAAAATGAGGGTATCGATTCTCCTTCGCTCACCCTCATTGACATCAACCTTTGGAAGATGAAGAGTCGGTTTACTAGGGCATTCGATTGATGCACGTGTGAGAGTTTTGCGCAGGCCTTGGCAGCCAACGTGCATCCTGTGATGTGGGAGTGTTGAGTCTCGTTGATGGACGTCACAAGAATGGCGACAGCCATGTTGTTCTTCTTCGTCCATGCTGCAAGTTCAGCCGCATAGGTCGTCACCGTCGTATCAGCGGGTGCTGTCTTGGTCCCTTTTAGGATGTTGAGGTAGCCACGAACGTTCATGACAATCTCAAGCTTCCATTTCCACAAGGGAAAACCTGTCCCCGTGAATTTGGACATACTCGCCTTAAGGTGGGCTTGAGTCAGATCCGCCATTTCCTGCGGTTGCTCGTCTTCTCTGCTTCGCTGCTACTCTGCTTCGTTGAGGCCGATGAGGCTGATGAGGTTGCAGACTGCGACTGTTATCAAAAGGTGCTGTTCATTCCGTTGCATACCCCTCCCGCCGATGATCGCCTAAGGCGATGGTGTCGTCGTGAGAGAACGGACTCCGGGTTGTACCACCTTCTAAAAAGGGGTAGAGCTTAATCCCATTGGGGCTCGAGGGTCGTGTCCAACATGGACAGAGGTGTTCCACGTCCCCTAGTCCGCCACGTGCGCGCACCCTACCTGAAGAAGTTGATGGAGCCGATGGGTCAAATGGAGCCGTCCGATGGTCGTGTCCCTGTTGTACCCGTGCGTCCTGCAAGACCACACGCTAGTCGGTCTTGGAAGCGTGCCTTAGAACCAGAAGTGTGGGCCCATAACCCTTTGTCAATGCGCCGGATAGCATCGGTCTAGAAAACGGGTCCCGACATGGGAGGCCGCCAACCGCTCTTGGTATTGCAACCAAGATAACATATCACCCTTGAACGAGGGATCCACACTTTAGGTTCGTTTGGTTTACAACCTCACGAAGTCCGCATGTTGGTCTTTAGTGTCTAGCTTTGGTTGGACACTCTGTGAGGAGTCTCAAAGGCAAGAACTGTAAATGGATGCATGCAAGGTGTAGGCTTTTATACTTGCAGAGCTTTGCAAAAGCTTCTGCTTGTAGTGGCTCGATTGGAGCCAACCTCAACGTACAGCCGTACTTGGCGCGTCCTTAGACCGCCAAATGTCATCCTCAAGGCAGGCTCTAGTAAGCTTCCTAGTAGCTTCCTGTCCCAGTTTGGGCCACAAAGAAGACTGCGGCCGTCGCGGAGTTTGAACCCGCGACCTCTCGTTCGAGACTCCGGTGCCTATTGAACCAAGCCAAAAAGGTATGGTTCCAATGATGAGCCATAGGGGACATACCCATTATGGGCAGTGCATTCCTGGCCCATCTCAGAACAGACCAAGGGGACGTACTCCATAGAGCAGTGCATGCCTTGTCTGTATGTGTGGCTAGCCAGCTAGGCAGTGGACAAGATGCATACTATTTCAACACTTCCTAGTGGGTGGCGCCACTGGGCGGTCACAGTGAGCGCCATGTAGGAAGAGGGGATGATGCAATCTAGATTGCCCCCAAAATGGCCCATCCAAGGAGCCACTACGCGCCTACGCTAGAGGCTGGCTCTAGGACTATAAGTACCTTTCAGTTGACAGTGATCCATTAAAAATTCGTACCTTTGAGACTCCTCACAAAGTTGTCTGCCAGAGGCAGACACTAAAGAAGCATTCGTTGGTCTAAGCCACAGGAGTTAGCTCCTTCCGCGAAAGTGACCAGGTGCTAAGGACACAGTGCAAGGAAGTGATTCCTATGAAGTGCTCAGTGTGGAACCGTGATTCTAAGGGTGATATCTCCTCCTAGTTGCAATGCAAGGAGCGGACGGCAAGTGCCATTGTGTCGGCCTTGTTTTCTAGTCCGTTGTCTCATGTACTTTGGTGACGTAACAGGTATTACCCTAAACTCGTGAGTTTGCATGAGTTTTCAGGTTTTGAAACTCTTGTTTTGACCTAAAAGAACGCGAGCTTCATTTTTTTCTGCTCAAAATTGTCGTGTGTGAGGCACGATTGGCGACTTCGTGCCGACTTCCCTTGTGCGCCCCTCACTCTTGTGCTCGCTCTCGCCCTAACTCTCGTCCTCGCTTACTGTCGCATGCAAGGAGGGCAAGCAAGGGTGAGGGCATGAGGCCACAAACCTTGACCCTTGAGGCCTCACGGCCTCCTTGCCACCGATCGAGCCACCAGCTCGATCGGCGGCTGGTGGCTCGCCAGCGGGTGGCCGGCCGGTCACTTGACCAGCCGCCGGCCACCCAGCCGGTCGGCCGCCGGCTGGTCGGTAGCCAGCAGGTGGCTGGCCATCGGCAAACTCTTGCAATAGTGAGGGGTGGCTTGCGAAAATCTCCTTTCTATCATGAGGTGGGAGGGCCAAACCGGCCCTCCCGCTACATTGTTTTTCAGCTTTCATTGTTGTAAAGGTTTTTTACGGCAATTACAACTTTTCATCATGAGAAGTAAAATTCTCTGAAATGGTTCCTTCCGGTACATCAGCTTGATATACCATGCACATTCTAGACATCTCATTCATTGCTATCTCTATTTAGATTTTCAGCTCGTAGCATGTGAAGTGGAACACAATTGTTTTTTTGCTATAACAGCTGTCCACGTCACACTTCATGGCAGACTAGTCTATCCAAATGATTTACATCATGTTTTTCGTGGCCTCCATTCACTCGCTTATTTTGTCGCTTCTGTTCTCACAAGGTTGTCTAAAAACTCCTCCCAGTCTAGGGGCATAGTGTGTGTGGTAAGTGTTCTCAAAATGAGTGCAGAAGTGCACTTATCACACACTCAATGCGTGAACGATACATCGCAAGATGATTGAACGGATCAGTGTTATGTAACCTTTGAAACAACAAACCGTCAATGTATGCAATGTAAGATTTCCACAAGAAAATACAAACCTAGATGATGTTAAGTTTGAAACCCTGCCTGCCTGATATGAGAGGGTCCAGATCCATTGATGGCTACATCTAAGTTTCTGATGCAGGGGTTGAAAATGTCGCGTGTGTTCACTACACTATGGTGGCAAAGAGGATGCCTTCTTGCAAGTTGAAGACATAGTGAGGGAAAAGAATGGAATTGCCAAGATCCATTGAAAAAATCATGAATGAAGTTTCAAGCTATGGTGAATAACAGTTGTATTAAGTAGCTCAATTGTTCTGGTTGAATCGAAAGAAAATGATCAACATGATTTTGACATCTGATGGACTAGACATAAAAGAACGCCGGTTCCCTAGAACATGCTGATATATTCATTGAAATATTGTCTTTGTTGCACATTTTCAGAGATGTATATGATTATTTGCTCAATATCTAGGTGGGTGGTCCTGGGACTATCAAACAGCGAATTTAATTGAAAAAAAAAAAAAACAGGATCCTCAGCCGCAACCCTGCTAGATAAGACATGGGTTGTGTTCTTACCTCAAAAGGCACCCTTTGGTCGGACGAGATTTAGTTGTGAATTCATGGCCGAAATTCGGGAGACTCCAATGCATGATCACGAGTAAAAATGTCTGTTTAATCCTATTTTTGTAGAATGAAACACTTCCAAGTCTCTTCACATAATGAAATAATTCTGACAGTGAAAGACATTCATTTGGTCGGCAGGGAATATCAGTGGGGTCCCCTGTTTTCTTGCTGGATACTTCAATCAAGATGTCAAGCCGAAGTTAAGGCTATGAGGGACCTCAAACTTGACATCGACTTCATAGGGGAAACATACAGGGCCGAGAGAAACCGGGTTTTTCGAAAAGTGTAACATTCAAGGATTGCGAGGAAGAGTGTTGGTTCGTTTTGTACCTGGTTTATGGCCAGAATTGATACCTTAAAGCTAATCATGATTTATCAATGTTCATTTCAGCTATCAAACCTATTCATTTGATTTGAACAAAAATCATAAACCAGGAAAAAAAATCGGACGTGAATAATTGCGCACGTATTGTACAGAAAGTACACACTTTCACATTAACTGAGCACACTGGCCCATATACACTTTGCCTCATACTAGAGGAGGTTTCCCACAGACGTTTGGTGTCATTGTGGACAGTCTTCTGATGAGCATGTGCCTTGCAATACTCCATAAATAGGTTGGACCAACAGAAAACTACAGGGTCCTAAACAAACAAAGAGTTCAAAATGCGCAGTCAAAGTTGGAGGTCAACAATGCAAATAAATTAGGTCTTCCCTTAAAAACTCTGTATGAGATGAACCATGAAAAGCATGTGAATTTTTGTTTGAATTTTCAGATGTCTTTCAAAATATCGCAAGAGAGGGGGGGGAGAGAGAGAGAGAGAGAGAGAGAGAGAGAGAGAGAGAGAGAGAGAGAGAGAGAGAGAGAGAGAGA
>SZWC01003176.1:130768-147859 GCA_023375785.1 Penium margaritaceum | reverse complement strand
AGAGAGAAAGAGAGTGAGAGATATAAGGGGAGGGCGGAGGTGAGAGAGGGATGGAGAGAGTGGGATCTGGTGGGAGGTTGGGAAGGAGGAGAGAGTGAGAGGGATGGGCAGGAGGAGGAGAGGAAGGGGAGGAGGGAGGAGGAATTGGAGGAATAGAGGGAAGGAAAGTAGGATGGATTAAGGGATGGAGGGAGGTAAGGCGATAGGGAGGGAAGGAGAGCGGGAGGAAGAGAGGGAGGGGTTGAAAGAGGGAGGGAGGGGAGAACAAGAGGAAAGGAAGAGAGTGAGGAAGGGAGGGAGAGCAGATAGTGGATGGGAAATAGCACATAGAGGGAGGTGAAGAGAGGTGGAGACATAGAGAGATGTAGAGAAGGGGGAGGGGGGTAGGGAGGGGGTGAAGGAGGGACAGAGAGAGGGTGAGGGAATGGACAGGTTGAGGAAAGGGAGGGAAGAGGGACAGAAAAGTTGGATCAACCAGCTGCAGCTTGCTCACAATGGCCAAAAGTGTCCTTGGCTAATTCTCAAAGCTGATTTTGGGACCTCGGTGATTTTCTGGAAATTCCAGGCAGAGACTCATTCATTTGAGCAATATCATTCATGAGGCACTCACACAAATTTCCTAGGAAATTTGTGATGGTTTGTTGGAATACATAGGAGTCATGGCACCATCTAAGAAAAAACTGGGCATCAACAGAGTGAGGGTGGTCTCTTGAGAAAAACAGCTCGGTGGAGGTCGAAGGTGTTGTTAACTGCCCCGTGCTATGTCCTGGAGCTGCTTTTTTTTTCAGAATGATGGCTCCGGATCCTTGCACAGTGCAAGTTTGATGCATGGATGGATGTTTCAGAATTCGGAGTATGTGTTGGACCAGCTTCAATTTGATTCGCAGCAATCGGTAATGAATTGAGGGAGTTATGGTCCGTCATCGTTGGGAGGTGGTGCTGGCCGTCTGGGTTTGGACAGCAGACATGGTACCAGCTAGAAAAATGATCTGGCGGTGACTACTTTGACTCCCACCACGCACACCATGGCCAAGGTGCCCCTTGGGGGATGCTCGCAACAATACACCATACTTCATTGGAGCCATGTGAACTTTGGAATGGCGGTCTGGTGCTTTGTTGAGGTCCAGGGGGCTCCAAGCGCCCGTCACTCACCCTGGTGCTGTCTCAAGGACAGAAACCCAGTTGTGCACTCCGAATTGCGAAACGGGCACTATGGTGGTCCAAATCGTGTATGGTTTGGTGCATGAAATTTTTTGTGAGTAGCACCATAACTTTGCTATTGTGGTTCTTTTCCAAATATCCAACAAAACTTCATCCCCATCTCTTCAAACTTTGGGCGTTGCTGAATCCCGTCAGAACTCTGCTCACATAGCGTGTGGCAACCAGAACGCATAAGCTTCATATAACTGCTACCCAAAAGAGCTGTGAACTTTATAACGTGGTCTGACCATGTTGGAACATCATTTTCAACAAAGGGTTATGGGCCCACAACTCTGGGCGGTCCAAACCGTTCACGGCTTCCTTAGCGGACAGGAGGAGCGTTTTGGACAACCTCGCTGGTAATGTTTGACGACCCGGGTAGCAGAAGCGCAACATGATGCAGAAGACGGAGTCCCAGCTAATCCAAAAAATACATGGGTGACCCTGGCTTTGGGTTGTGGAGGTGGCACTTTGAGATCCACCTCGCACACACAGGTCTACTTGATCTGATGAAGGGCACGGAGGTGCTCGACAAGAAACCGACAGACAAGGAGAAACAGGCATATGTAAAGAAAAATACCTAGGCGCTCATGCTCCTCCTGTCATCTATCATCGAGACTCAGCGGGACTACGTCCAAGGCTACACATCGGCAGCCAAGGCATGGAAAAAACTTTTCACCATCCACCAGTCCACTTGGCTCACGAACCGGGTCTTCGTGGTGAAGCGGCTTCTAAGGATGAGGGTAGAGGAGGGCGAGGACATCCTCACCGCCATGCAGCAGATTGAGTCGCTTGCCACGTGGTACCATGCACTAGAAAGGACCTTGGAAAATTCTGAGGTGTCTCTCAGAAGCTTCCTGTCCCCCTTCTTATCACAAAGAGTATTTTTCATTGTACGGTTTGACCTCATGACCTCTCGCTCCCGAGGACTAACTCTGGAACGTCTAGGCCAAAAAACATTGTCATACATAAAGTTTGTTTAGCTATCGTATCCCGTTTGTACCAAAGGTACGTGCTCCAAAGGAGAAGTGTATACCTTGTCTATCTTGATCAGGCTTGGGAGACTTCCTCCAGGGGACCAGTGTAGGCCTAGTCTGTCATGTGCCCATCCAAAATACAGCCATAGACAAGGGGCACATCAAATCAGTAAACTCTCCACTACACCTGTCCATATGCTGCTACATATCTTCTCTCTAGATATCTTGGCCTTCAATCCTTGTCTGTTGCATTGACAATAAAAATCTCTTGGGTCCCTGCAGAGTGCAAGTCAATATCAAGCGCCTTGGTCATGCAATCAGCACACATCTTCATAGTCTCCAAGTAATCTAGGTCCATAATCTCCTTTGACCAGATCGTATGAGTAATGGTACTAGATATCGATGTGCTTGGTCCGCCAAGAGATGACATCAGCCTCTGCTATTTGCATGGTGCTCTTGTTGTTGATGCGGGTCATTGTTGCTTCCATTTGTGGTACATTTCTCTCTATAAGCAAGTTACCTAGCTTGAGTCCCTTTACATGCTTTAGATAGAGCACATTAGTCAACCTCAGCAGTACACAGAGAGAGAAAGAGAGAGAGAGAGAGAGAGAGAGAGAGAGAGAGAGAGAGAGAGAGAGAGAGAGAGAGAGAGAGAGAGAGAGAGAGATAGAGAGAGAGAGAGAGAGAGAGAGAGAGAGCGAGAGAGAGAGAGAGAGAGAGAGAGAGAGAGTGAGAGAGAGAGAGAGAGAGAGAGAGAGAGAAAGAGAGAGAGAGAGAGAGAGAGAGAGAGAGGGAGAGAGAGAGAGAGAGAGAGAGAGAGAGAGATTCCTGCTTTCTGCTAGCCCAAGAGAATGCAGCACCATTCCATAAACTACACCAATTAGCCATGGAGGCTAATGTCTGAGGCAACGGACTTGAAAACAAGATCCATAGTGGCACTTGCCGGCCCCTCCCAGTATTTCAACTTGGAGTGTATTCACTCTTAGAATCATTGTTCCATACTAAGCAATTCATAGGAATCACTTCCTTGCACTCTGTGCTTAACACCTGGTCAGTTTCACACGAGGAGCTTACTCCTGGGGCTTAGACCATCCAATGTTTCTTTCGTGTCTGCCTCTGGTTGACAACTTTGGTTAGGAGTCTCAAAGCCAAGATTTGTAATGAACCACAAGTAACTGGCTGGAATTTATAGTCTGAGAACTAGCTTCTAGCCTAGGCGCATAAAGGCTCCTTGTACGAGCCACATTGGAAGTGATCTAGATTGCATAATTCTCCTTGCCTACATGGTATTCTTTGTGACCACCAAGTGGCACCATCCACAAGGAATGACCTTGGAATGTTATGACATATTTCTTAGAAGCTTCATGTCCCCCTTTTGTTTGGAAAGTAAAATTTCCAATGTAGGATTCAACCCCATAACCTCTGGCTCCAAAGACTAAGTCTAGAATGTCTAAGCGACAACGAGTTGTCTTGGGTAGCGTTTGCTGGCTATACTGTTGAGTTTAGAGAAAGGAGACTTACTCCAAAGGAGTAGTGCATGCCTTGTCTATCTAGATCGAACTCAGGGGGACTTACTCCAGGGAAATAGTGCGTGCCTAGTCTGTCGTGTCTTTCTGGACTATAGCTATGGACATGGGGCACATCGGATCAACAAGTAATACTCCACCAGCCGCCCGCTAACATCCAAGTACTAAGTCACACTTACCCTCTTACCGTACACTGTAAGCTCGGTGAGCGCGTCCATTTCTGGATGTTGTAGTAAGCAAAACAAATTAAAACAATAGTTACAACAGACTCCAATGAGCCAACATTGTTCAAGGAGGCAATAGATGCACCGAATGTATCAGATTGGTTGTAATTTGTACAACAAGAGATACAGTCATAATTGGACAATGGCGCATGAGAGCTAACGGTGCGTCCACCTGCACGTAAGGTGATCAAGTGCAAGTGTTCAGTAAGTTACAAAGAGTGTATGGCAAACTTAAGAAATACAAGGCAAGGTTAGTTGCCAGGGACAACTTGTATTAGGAAGGCATAATCTTCACTGAGATGAGGAATTTGAGATCCACCACATGGATGTCAAGATAGCATTCTTGAATGGTGACTTGGAGGAGG
The DNA here is from genome assembly GCA_023375785.1 of Penium margaritaceum. Classification (NCBI taxonomy): domain Eukaryota; kingdom Viridiplantae; phylum Streptophyta; class Zygnematophyceae; order Desmidiales; family Peniaceae; genus Penium; species Penium margaritaceum. The sequence goes on along the minus strand of SZWC01003176.1, from coordinate 143,567 downwards.
AGATCTACATGTAGCAATTGGAGGATTTCGTCACGGATGGCTAGAAGCACCTAGTTTGTGTTGGAAAATCGGCCATCCTGCTCAATTTGAGGTCCACTGGAGCAAGTTCCAGGAACTTACAAGAAGTCTGCTCCAATCATCAATCGAATTTCACCAATGGAGGGATCAGGTGGCAGAATGTCTGTAGTCCAAGTTGCAGCCCAATCTAACGGTCGGATTGGAAGATATGAATTTTCAAAGTTTTCAGGGTCATCAACCACGGGTGTCTAGTTTCAGGAATGCTGTCCTGGCGTGTTCTTGTCCACCACAAGTGTGCATGGCTGCTTAGTGCATAGAGACTTCCGAGGGAGGTGTGTGCTTTGGATCACCACAACACCAAGGGAGAAAAATTCTGGCAGAATGCAGGTTACAGAAACTGAGAAAGGCTGAGGACCATTAATGGTTAGATGTTTTGGTGAGACTACATCAGATTATTATATCTGAGATTTCCAACGCAACCAAGCACACCCACAACAGAGCAGTAGAGTCCCTGTTACGGCCGTTGAAGCAACCCATGGTGGTGCCGCCCACTATGCCCACAAACGGGAGTGACAAGAGGCGCTTCAACAATGGTCTGTCGAAGCACCCTTCCTGTCACTCCAATGTGGGGGGAGGCTCGCCCTGGTCCAGGAGACCATCCACATCCCTTCCTTCGTGACCCACGTGCCTTTGGAGCTCATTGAAGTCAAATTCGGACCAATGGTGGTGGAATTATCCCGTCACCGATGACGGACACCCAGATTCCACCCACCTACCACCCGAACTTCGGATGGGGCTAACTTTCTGAATTCTCAACCAAATCGAGCAACTGAAGGCTCAAAACCGGATGGAAAACTCTAGGGAGTCCAAATGTGCAATTCAATCAGACATCCAGCCAATTCCCAGAAGTCGAACCAGGAAAACGGCAAACGACATCCATGGCAGGGGCCCTTTTTTAACATCTAGGTCATCATGGCCGATGGCTCCATGCCTTAGCCTGAAAAAAGAAAAAGGCAAGAGGTCTAGGACAAAGACCTGATGGGAGATATATCAAAAAAGTTCCTTGATCTTATGATTCCTTTGTCAGAGTGTCTTGACTAGGAAAATGATACCTCTCCTTACTTTGTAGGTGGGATGAGATCCTTGTGTGCTAGCCATGGATACATGGCAATTTTCTATAGGATTTTGAGTGGTGTGACCACTATGAGTGTGCCATGAGAGTATTTCCTAGCTCTCAAGGTAATGTGTGATTGGCCAGCCTGGGACTTTGGGTTATGGACTCTAGTATGTGAGCCTTAGCCGCTATGGCTAAGTGGTGTGGCTTGAGAGAGGGCTGACTTGCCCAAGCTCTATTTCTATATGTACACCATTATTTTGAGCGATTAAACAACCATTCTCAGGCACAACTGATACCCTTTCAGTCCCACATGCTTACTGCTCCAAGGCTATACTTCTCCTCTAGATCTAGTAGTTTGCAAGTTTTAGAAGTCGCTGCACAACCTCAAACAAACATCACATGTTGGGAACTTGGAGTTGGATTGTAGTGCATGGGGTCTCAGATTCATGAATGTGACTGTAGCGTCTATCACTGGGAGCATGAGCATGAGGTATCATTATCCATGTGGATGACATGCTTCTCCTTTGTAACATCATCTCTACACTACAAGATTTTAAGACGCCATGCGGGAGCTCTTCCAGATGTCTGATCTTGGAGAAGCATCATACTACCTCGTGATCCAGATAACACATGACCGTGAATCACGCACCCTCTCACTACAGCAAAGTTGCTATATCAAGGATATCTTATAGCAAATTGGCATGGCAAGGGCCAAATCCATCAGCACGTTGATGGAGACTTGGTAGTATCTTTTCATCTTTAATGGAGATACAAATGCAACCGAGTGATAGAAGTACAAGAGCGTTGTCCGCAGTCTCATGTACCTGGTGGTGGCAACCAGGCCAGAACTGCTACAGGTTGTGAGGGTTGTGAGCTAGCACATGGCTAATCCTGGACCTGAGCACCATGAGGCAATGATGCGGATCTTCTGCTACCTTGCTCAACCCGTCAACATCGGCATCACCTACAACAGCACCAATAACAACATTATCGGCTACACAGATGCAGATTGGACTTTAAGCCTTGAGGACCACAAGACCATCTCATAAATGGGGGCGTCATCAGCTGGTGTAGCAAGTGGCAGGTAGTCACGGCCACCTGAAGCAAAAAATCTGAGTACTTCTCTCTCAGCTTTAGAACCAAGGAATCAGTTTTGTTTCAACGTCTCATGGTGGAGATGAGTGGGAGTGGAGCCGTCCCAGTGCCTTCATGCATTAACAAGAAGTGCACAAATGCACTCGCCAAGAATCCCAAACACCATGCTCACATCAAGCTTGAGCAAGGGCAAAGCCCTCGCGTGTCACACAAAAAGGGACAGACTGCCCCAAGCCAGGTCTACACACCAAACCACGATCAAGCTCCCTACCTAAAGTTTGACTGATCTAGGTTCCCCATAGATTTCACGATGTGGTCCAAACAGAAATTCAGAGGAAACTTCTAGGTTCCATAAGGGATGCCACGTGAAGCTGAAGCACTGTTGCAAGTGGGAGGCAACCACACAAGAGACGCTGGGTGGATTCCAGTGATTGTCCAACGTGCGTCACCTCCACTCTCTGGGTCAGCACGCCAGGCGCACTCAGGTCCACACCGGAGGGAAAACAGATACAGGGAGGATTAACAGGCCCCCTTGGACGGGAATGCAGTGGGGATGCAGCCAAGGTGCTCAAGTTGGAGATGTAGTGCAGACGATGGAAGTGCCTTGGTAAGAAAGTCGGCCAGCTGAGCATCACCACTGATTGGGCACACTTGTACGACGCTTGCGTCCACTACTTCACATACAAAATGGTGCTCTACACTAATGTGCTTTGTGCGTGCATGCAAGACACCATCATTCTCAGTGATACGGCGTGTTGTAGAACTGTTGCTATGAAGTGCCACAACATGCGTGTGCAGCCCCAACTCCTCAAGCAGTCATGCCAGCCAGTTGCAGTCACATGCATCTTCACCCAATGCCATGTATTCAGCTTCTGTCACACTCCGAGCCACAAATGATTGCTTAGCGCTTTGCCACAAAACCGTTGTGCCCCACACATGAAACACATAACCACCACGACTGCATGTCCCACTATCACGTGCATAGTCACTATCACAATACCCATCCAACAAAGGACTCGTAGAGGTTGCAAAGACCAAACCAAGCTCAGCAGTGTCCATCACATAGCAAAGAAGCTTCAGCAATGGTTTGAGATGTGTGCTGCATGGAGGTCGACTGAAATTCACTACACATGAGTTGTCGAGGCATGTGGTGGCAGCAAGGTACGGGCATACTTCCAGTGATTTGCCTGTACAGTTATGTTCCGGTCCGTAATTTGTGGTGCTTGTATCTAGAAGATGCACGTACACATCAGGGCTCATCAGTGAGTGCTTTCATGGAACATGTTTTATGAGATGCTGAAAGAATGTCGTGAGGGGTGCAATGAACCGTCCTTGGTCCAGGCTGAGGGTGCGAGCAATCCTATCTCTCATGATGGTCATGCCCAAGAAGTTCATTGCATCACCCAGGTCTGTCATGCTGTAATGTGTAGTGAGCAACTTCTTTGCTACAGAGATGAGGGAAAGAGACGGTGACAGGATAAGAAAGTCATCTACATAGATCAACAAGGCAACTGGAAGACCATTATCTCAGCATAGGAAGAGGGAAAGATCGCTCAGACTCCCACTCCGGGTGCACCGAATCTCTTTGTTCCAACAGCGCGCGGCTTGCTTGAGCCCATAGCAAGCCTTTACAAGCAACCAAACACGGTTTGTACTATCATCATACCCTTCCGGTCGCTTGACGTACAGTTCCTCCTCCATTGGGCCATTGAGGACGGCATTCTTTACGCCCATGTGATGTATCTCCCAGTCTTCATGTGCTGCCACACCCAACAATGTTTGGCTAGTTCTGTACTTCCCAACTGGGGCATAGATCTCTGTGAAGTCCTGGCCTGGTATTTGTTGGAAGCCCTTAGCCACCAGCCTTACTTTGTACTCTTCACTTAGTCCTGCCAATGTCCTTATGAGCTTGTACACCCATATGACATCAATGGCTTTGCGCCCAGGTGGCAAGGGTACAAGTTCGAACACACCATGCGCTAGAAGAGCAATCAACTCAGCCACCATGGCCTTATCCCAGTTTGTCGCATCGGCGTGCCCCCTTGCTTCAGCAAGCGTCTGTAGCTCCACGATGGTATGGTCCACGTGAACTTGACCAGCTGTGTGATAAAACTGTCTGTATTTCATGTGTGAGACATTGCATGAGGAGCATCGTGCCGGCTGTGGTGACGCCGTCCTTTCATCCTCTATGCTGTTCTAAGACACTTGAGTGTGTAATTCAGGGGACATGTTGGGAGCACTGGAGTCTATAGTCAGTAATTTCGTGGGTGTTAGTAGATCTGTGGGTACGGGTGATGACCTTTGGGTATTCCCTTGTTGCTTTGGATGCCTAGAGTGCACTGTAGATGTGTGAGGGACAAACACAGGCATGCGCGCATAGTCTGGGTACTGTTCAGGGATGGTGATGTGTGGGATGTTACGCATAGCGTGAAACTGTTCATAGGACATATGCTCCAGAAAGGAGGCATCCCTACTTTCAATGAAACTGTGATTGATGTGGTCCCAGAATCTCCGTGCTTTGGATGCATGTGAGACCCCTACAAAGACACATCATCAGCCTCGTGGGCTGAGTTCGTGGTCTCTTTGAGGTTGTGCAAACCACACGCATGCCATAGTGCCCCACAACCTCGCTAGTTGTAAGTCGGTCTTTTCTTTGAACCATCGCTCCCATGGTGTGACTGACTTGGGCAGAGGTCCTTGCGGTACCTTGTTCCATACCCAAGTCACGTACTTGACTGCTTCTTCCTACAAACCAAAGGATGGACCCGTCTCACCCAGCAGAGTGTGCAATGCATCGCCGAGGGTTTTATGCCATCTTTCAGCCACACCGTTTTGTTGTGGTGTGTATGGTGCGGTTGTTTGGTGCTCTATACCTTTGGCTCTCAATTCTGCTATTAAGGCGCCCATGAACTCTCCTCCTCTATCCGTTCACATTGTTAATAGCTTGTAGCCAATCTGACACTCAGCAAGAGGTATCCACTCTGCGATGGCTCATTGAGCATCCGCTTTGAACTTCTACAGAAATGCCCAACGAAAGCAACTGAAGTTGTCTGCTAGCGTGAGAGTGCACTGTGGCCCATACTGGACAGAGGGCATGGGCATGGGCCCTGTCAGGTCTGCATGTACAAGTTGAAGAGGTGCCTTGCATACCTTCTCTGACCTGGGAAAGGTCTGTCTTGCCTTCCTGACGGTCAAGACATGCGTCTGAACTTAGGCCATGAGGACAATCTGCAAGCATAAGACCATGTGCTGTTGTGTGTCTAATCATGTCAGTGAATAACTCGGTGTTGATGTATGCCAGTCAGCGGTGCAACAGGTCTTTGTGCTTTGGATCGGTGGTAGTGATGACATGTGTCTGTGGTCTGTGTGAGTGTGTTTGCATCAATGGAAAGAGGGTGAGTCGGTAAAGCATGTCAGCATGCAGGGGGCCATCATCCAACAATACACCAGCGGCATCAAAAGGCATGCAGTGTTGCTTCTCCGTAAGAGTGGACCTGTTTTCTTGGTGACTCAGCTGACCCCCAGACAACAGGTTCACTTTCAACTTGGGGACGTACAAAACACTGGTCAGCCATATCACCCCACCAGGTGCTTGCAATGCCAATATGCCCACCCCTTCCACCTCTAGCACCTCCCCAGACCCTGTTTTCACACCCTCTACATCATGCGCAGCATACAATGACACAAACAGTTGGCGATGTGGTGACATGTGATGCAACGTAGCAGCATCAAACAGCCATGTATGCATCAGGAGTGAGTGCAATGTGGTGGCATGAGTGTGCGCCAGTCACTTACCTGGCGACTTGTGGCATGGCCGCTGGTTTTGGGGTCTGCAGATCCATGGGTGCCGTCCGCCCAGCCACAGGTGCTCCTGCTGTGGGCTGCTGCGACTTGGCCATGTCTGTGTAGATACACTACGCCCACATGGGCGCGGGGACTGGGGCAATCGTGTTCAGTGGAATGTAGAAGGGACCCTGGTACATGGGCATTGGCCCCTGATAGAGCGGCAAACCCGCCGACGGCTTCATTCGAGGTGGTGCGCAGGTGATGCCGCCAAAGGGTAGAGGGGCTTGAGGTCCTGCGGCCAGTGGCATAGACCATGCTGGTAGCTACAGATTGTGCCCAAGCTGCGGGTGGAGCGCAGGAGTGGTAAACATATGTTGTGACTGCTGCTGCTGCGTTGGCTTCATGATACATTGGAGGTCTGGACATGCACACCAGAATTGGCCATGCTTGCCACAATAGTTGCAGGTGCGCCCTGCACCACCATCCCGGCCGTGGCCTTGTCCTTTGCCTGACTATGTGCCTGATCCTCCATGACTCCAGCCTCCTCTACCTCTACCTCTTCCCTATCTAGATCCAGTGGAGGAACCTGGCGAGGACTGATGGACAAAGGCGCTGGGTGCCGGGGTGTTGGTCTCTCGCCCCTCTCCATGAAGTATGTCCTTGTAGTGTCACAGTTCCTCGAACACCTCAACAAGGTCCGTTTTCTCACCATTTTTCATGCGAAGGTGTAACAGAAGCCCTCTTGTGGACTTCCCCTTGCCTCTTGCCGCCTCTGCTATTCGTGCATGGCCTAAGGGGAGGGTTTTGATGCCCCCTGGTGGCGGGTGCAGCTTGCTCTTGTGGTTGCCGCACGGATCTAGTTCTGCGCTTGGCTCAGTCGCCACCTTTCCTACTCCAGGCCACCCCTCTACGTCCTTTTCTGGCCTTGAAAGTGGCTCTGATATCATGAGAGTAGTCCTACAATTAGAATTCAACTAGCGATGCTTAACTTGATGAATGAATGAGTGAGTGAACTTTGGTTTTAAATGGCAGCAATGGTCTTCCATCAAAACCCTAGGTGTCAAGCTCGAGCAGCTAAGAGCTTGAGCGGGTGAGTCTCCAGAAGGGAGGCTCATCCGTCGGGCCTGCGAGCGGAGGTCGCAGACACATCAAGCTTGATCGAGGGAAAAGCCCTCATGTGTCACACAAGAAGGGGCGGACTGCCCCAAGCCAGGTCTACACACCAAACCACGATCAAGCTCCCTAACTAAACTTGGACTGATCTAGGTTCCCGAGAGATTGTATGATGCGGTCCAAACAAAAGTTCTGAAGACACTCCTAGGTTCCATAAGGAATGCCACGTGAAGCTGAAGCAATGCTGCGAGAGGGAGACAACCACACAAGAGACTCCAGGTTGATTCCAGTGATGGTCCGACGTGGCGAGGAACCTCAACGTGCGTCGCCTCCACTCTTTTGGTCAGCATGACCTGCACACTCAGGTCCACACCGGAGGGAAAGTATTTAGAGGGAGGATGAAACCAGACCATGGCCAGACGCAACCCCTTGGTGACTTAAACGTCAAAGCTGAGGAGCTGGACATTGATGACGTTGACGAGGACGTCTACGTTGACCAGGAAGCAGTCAATCCGTGCCGGCATGGGAGGTACGCTGACAACACCAATGAGGCCCTAATCACCATGGGTATCTTGGCCCCACCCAAATACCAAGACAAACCTGTGCAGTTTGTTGGGGGTATGGTGGACGGTTTAGAGCAGCCACTTCCTGGAGTACCCACCCTCACCGCCGGGGCATGGAGTGTTGAAGATTGCCCCTCTGCATGCCCGAGTGCGGCGACAAGAGGCGCCGCCGAGCTGCCAAAGAGAGGAAATTCCTTGTCGTTGGATCTGGCAACTATGATTGCTCGGATCCTAAAATGGAGGATTGCCTTTAAAAGCTGACGAGTCTCTAAATCCAGTGGAAGTTGTTTCACAGGAATCAGACTAGTAACAAGGGAGATATGGGCTTCCAAAAGTTGGGGTGTGCGCGGCGGCTCTGGGAGCCGGCCGCGGTTCGACTTCCGGTGAATAATTTACGGGAACGAGTAACAAAATGCCATCTGGGGATTTTTCTCCGGAAGATCTGCCGAGGCGTCCGGTGGATGATCTGCCGGATTTCAGGAGTGCAGTTTGTTACTGAGGGACTTAGTCAAAATCCTGGCTCGGAGTCTGAAACTCAATAGTACAGTTTGTTACTCGGGGACTCAGTCAGAATTCTGACTGCAGGTCCGCAAACAGGTTCTGAACCACATCGATTCCCGTCACCAAACACGATGATTAACTCATTGAAACAGAACCCAAAGGCGTGAGGGACACCACCGCTACACGTAGGGACATCTGCGCCTCGGGAATGGCGTTTTGATGGGTCCTTGATGTGTGAGGGCGCCTCGGCGGGCGACATGGTGCGCGCCGCCGACTGAGCGGCTGATTTGGGGTGCTGCGCTTCGGCTGACGTAGCGGGAGCTATGGTGATCCGAATTGCGCACGGTTTGGTGCGTTGGAGACCTCATGACTAGCCCTACAAATGTTCAAACCTGCTGTGCTAACGGCTAAGTTTTGTTCAAATCTTACATCATGTCCATGTTAAAAAAACTAAGGAAAAATTGAAAAATTGAAAAATTGTAGGACATGATACAAAATTTGAACAAAACTTAGCCGTAAGCACAGCAGACCCATCGGGCCACATTGGAACGGCACCCTGGTTTCTGACATGGAGCGCTGAGGGTGCCGGCTTGAGCGAGGCTCCAGCCAGTGTGATTACTAGGGCCATGGGTGAGGGGTCTGGTTCTCCAGCAACGGGTGAATGGGGGGGTGGTGGTGCAGGGTCTTGTGTGGATGGTTTTGCTGCTGCTGGAGGTATAGCCGGCCATAGTGGTACTGCCCGTACCTTTGGACAAATGGAGATTGTGCTGGGGTGTCTGGCACTACTTGTGCAGCTGCTGGTGGTGCTACATCGGCAGGTGCAATAGCGGGTGGTGCTATAGGTACTGTAGCATGAGCACAAGGAGGTAAAATCACCATGGGTCAATGCAGAGAATGCCGTACACACGATGAGCATTTGTGCCATGGCGGAGGAGTTCTGATGTTTACTCGTGTCCAGAAAGTGCACGGCTGAGGTATGGTTTCTTCATGAAGGGCAACGCTACCTATATGCAAAGAAGTATAGCCAGCATGATGGCGTTGTATTCCAGATCAGCGTCCATGGCTGAGACTTGCGCTACATGTGGATGACAAGAGCTGATCCTTAGCCAGCTACCTGCCCCAAGTGAGGCACACTTTGCATGGAGTTGTGAAATCCTAAGCGACGAGCGTACGACCATGCGCACACCCAACCCCCGTCACTACCCCCCCCCCCCCCCCCCCCCCCCCCCCCCCCTCCCTTCCTCGGGCTTCACACCGGCAGTGGTAGGTGGGGTCGTCAAGCATACATGTTGCAGCCGGCGGACGTTGTCCACCATCCGCCAGTGTTACGAGGGCGAATGTATGAGCATACACCGACACAAAACGCAAAGTGCCCGAACTCAACCATCCAGCGCAGTGTGGAGAGGGGAGCTATGTGGAAACTGAAGTATGTTATACACTATGTTAGGTTTGTGTGTGGAACTAGACTCACCATTGCACAGAATAATTTATAGTCATTTTGGAAAACCTACACAAAAGCGGTCTCGTAAAAGGCGAAGCTTCCTAACTGACATCAACAGTTGAGTTGCACCAATAAGCGCACCTTGTTCATTGAATTCCAGGCACTGGCATGATTTCTCACAGGAGATCGCAAGCACACTATTATTCCGCACAGAAAGGGTGTTCAATGTTTTCATTTTTGGCCTTAGTCAGTCTCCTTATTACAGTATTTCCAGACGTGCGCATCGTTTCACAAACTGCAGGTCCCAACGACCCGCATCATCATTTCATCAATTTGTTGGAATAGAAGTCCTGGTTTGGAACAGACGTCTGAATGGTTGTCACTTGCTTATTCGTGGCAAAGAGCCATATTCAACTATCGTTAGTTACTCATTGCTGTGATTTACGAGACCCGACAGAATTTCTAAATGAGTTGAGTGGATCCACAGGCTGTCCAGGCTGTGAAGGACCTCCTCCAATCTGTGCACAAGATGAAGAAACTCGGCCCTGCCCACGACTTCTTGGGCATGGAGATTGAGCATGACTTTCCACATCGCATGATCACGGTGTATCAAGCCGGGTATGTCCGCACTCTGGGGGAGTAGTTCTCCAACCTCCTAGCTTCTGTTCCCCATGCATCTTCGCCTATGACGGCTGTTGGGCAGAGGCTTCTAAAGACCGCTGACCCTGTGCGGTTGGGGGAGCAGGTCAACATCACGACCTACCTTCGTGTCATCAGTTGTCTTATGTTTTTAGGCACTACCACGCGTGCTGACACTGTGTTTGTAGTCAACTTCTTGTCCTAGTTCTCCCAGTGTCCACATAGCCTCCATCTTGAGGCCGCATTGCGTGTCTTCCACTACGTCATGTCCACACCCCGTCTTGGATTGTGTTTTTGCACAGATCCCTCTGTCATTGTTGATGGATACACAGAAAATGATTGGGCTCAGCATCATGGTGCGCGTAGCCGGTCAGGTTCTATCTACCTCATCGGTGGCACCACGGTTTGGAAGAGCGAAAAGCAAGTTTGTGTCGCGCGTAGCTCGACTGAGGCTACGTATGTCGCTCTGGGTACAGGTATCTGTGAGAGCATTTGGTTGTGTTGTCGCATGGAGCAATTATGCCAGCCCATCCCTTGTATCACTCTTCGCTACGATCATAAAAACATTTGCTACATTGCTGAGCACGATTGCATGCATCATACTTGCACAAAGCACATCAACATCGAACATCACTTTGTCCGTGAAAGCATTGCGTGTGATGATGTGCGCCTCATTAGTAGCATGTTGACTTCATCACCAAGGCGATGTATAGTAGAAAGTTCAAGGTGCCCGTGCATGCTATTGGTCTCCAGTGCCTCCGTGCCAGTCCTGGTTGATGTGTCTCCGTCTCATCTCAATCTATCATCCCAGTTCTGTCTCTGTGCCGTCCGTTCTAGCACTGTTGTGGCTCCTTGTTGCTGCTTATGGCTCGTTGTTGCCTGTTTGTGCCCCATGTGCAAGTGTGTTGTCTAGCGTCTATGGGTCATGGGGGTGCTGCTTTGTCCTTCGTGGTGACCCCTGTGTTTGATGCCACTCACATATAGGGAGACTACCGTGGTCAAAAGCTACTTTGATGGTCTCAGCTTCATCTTGTACATCTCTATGTGCACATAGAAATACTCTTGGTGGCTAGTTCCCAAAGGCCACTTTCTTGGCAACATCACTTCTGCTCTTTGTCAGCTTAGCTTTGTAGAGCTTGTTTTTTTGCTTCTCCTGCTTCTTTCGGTTTTTCATTCTGCCACCCGAGTGACTCATATTATTGCCGGGATCTGTGCAGTCGCTGTTTGGTAGCTGGTAGATGTTTTCTTGCACTTTCCCATAGGCTAGCTGTTTTTCAATTGCACGTACGCCGGCCTGACCAAGTGTGGAGGGGATATCCCTCTCTCTCACTCATTGTTCAAACTAACTCTTAAGTTTTCAAGAATTTATTTGCCTTCTCTCCACCTTCTCAAGCATTGTCTGTCACTTTGTGTTCTATGCAACATACCCTCTCAAACAGATCATTGCTTACGGGGTATCTTTATTCCCTCAGCGCACGAGCAAGATTCCAATATTTTTGTCATCTTTGGTTTTCCTGTATGGCCGCGGCACTTCCCCAACTGATGACATGGTTACAACCGGCAGGAGAGGATCAGTTGGAAGAGGAAAGCATGTACTATCTATGACGGCATACTTATGAGTCCATGAGTTAAGACTAGCAGCAGGGAGACTTCCCTGCTTCGTGGTGTAGCCATCGCCGCATGTGTCGGCTCAGCCGTCGGCGCCGTGCCGCTCTATGTAATCTCTGTCATCGACTTGCTACCATGATTGTGAGGTTAATGTTGCGAAAGGAATCGGCAGCGCTTCCTTCACGTCGAGAGAATTTTCAAGCCACCATCAGGCGGGACTAACTCTGTGCACGTGCATCTTATAGTAACACCATCTGAACGTAGAGATGCACAATCTCAAGCCGGATGCTACAACTGGCCGTATGCAGAGGTCCAGCGTCTATCGGTGGACACACACAAAAAAGCATGCAAATCGGGCTCAAAAGCCACTCCACCGAGAAAACTCTAGAGACTGTAAAAAAACTCCAAAGTGCCCCAAGATGCACTCGGAATGATGTAGCAGCTATCTGGCAACTACTTGTGGATGGGGCCACCACGTAACAATGCTATGACACCAGCTAGGTCCATATGAGGGATCTACATGGGCATGTACATGGCCGAGTGGTCATAGAAAGATGTAAAAACAAACGAGGATGGCTCATATCACAACAGTATCTTGTTCCCTCAATCCATTGTGCTCTCCCTCGCATGTGTTCATTACTAGAAACAGAGCATCAAGGGAAGGATTGCCTTCTTTGCCGGCTGCTCCAACCTTACATCTGGACATTGCAAGCACTAAGAAACACCATCATCTCACTTACTTGTTTTCCATTGATTTTGGAAATTACCATCTATTCCTTTCTCCAGTTTGTTGTTGTTTCTGCATGTGTGTGTGTGTGTGTGTGTGTGTGTGTGTGTGTGTGTGTGTGTGTGTGTGTGTGTGTGTGTGTGTGTGTGTGTGTGTGTGTGTGTGTGTGTGTGTGTGTGTGTGTGTGCGTG
>SZWC01003176.1:79608-117049 GCA_023375785.1 Penium margaritaceum | reverse complement strand
TGTTGCTTCAGGCTCTTGAGCTCCCCCTCATCCGAAGACACAAGGATGAGGTCATCCACGTAGAGGACGACAATTTGGTGGAGTCCTGGCTGATTACGCACGTACACGCTGTGATCGGCCTCGCAGCGCTTGAAGCCAAGCTCACCCATGAAACTATCCATCTTGAGGTACCACATGAGCGGAGCTTGCTTCAGTCCATAGAGCGCCCTGCGAAGCCGGCACACCTTCCCTTGCGGCGCATGCACCCCCTCTGGCACCTCCATGTAGACTTCCTTGTCTAGGTCGCCATTGAGGAACGCGGTTTTCACGTCCATTTGGTGGATTTCGTAGTCGCGTGCCGCTGCCACCGAGAGGATAGTACGGATGGAGGCAAACTTGGCAACTGGTGCAAAGGTCTCNTCGTAGTGCTCCCCTTTTCTCTGGGCATATCCTTTCGCCACCAGCCGCGCCTTGTACCGCTCCACCTTCCCCTCCTTTGTGAGCTTCTTCCGGAAGATCCACTTGGAGCCGATGATTTTCTCGCCCTCCGGCCGGTCAACCAGCTCCCAAGTGCCGTTCTCCTCGTGGGAGGCAAGCTCAGATTTTATTGCTCCCTCCCACTCAGCCCCATCCTTCCGCTGCAGTGCCTCCTTTACAGATTGAGGCTCCTCTTGCGTGAAGAAGGCTTGTGCAAACCCAGTCCAAATGCCCTTGTTGGCATCGTACCTTTTTGTCCTTCTTCGCACACGGTTACTCGTGCGGGGCTCTTGAGGCGGTTGTCGTTGTTGTTGTCCCCTTTTGGCGCCATCCTCTCCTAGCGCCTGCTCCCCCTCACTTGGAGACCTTTCTTGGTGCCCTGTTTGGCACCCTTCCACTTGTCGCCTCGGCCTCCACTTTGAGGATGAACCGTGTAAGCTGAAGTTGATGCCGCTGCACTCTCTCGACCTCCACGTCGCATCCACTCATTGCGCACGTACTCAGCAACCTTCGGGTACTTCAGCTCGTCGGAAGGCCAGCCACCAAGGACTGTGATCAAGGGACTCCAACTGTCCGGCAAGGCCAGAAGGAGGATCATAGCTTGCAACTGAGAGTCGACCTCCCAACCTGTGGCCACGCACTCCGCTGCGAGGGACTCAATCTGCTGCATGATCTCCATGATGTTGTCGCCTTCGTTGGCTCGGAGGGTGACGAGCCGTTTGAAGATGAAGAGCTGATTGGCAAGGTTGCTTGACTGGTANCCTTGGATGTGCCCAAGTTGTGGTGGGCATAACGCGGACACAAGGAGCGCCAATGCCTTTTTGTTGTGCTTCTTGTATGCCTCCTTCACCTCAGCCATTGCAGTCTCCGGCGGAGCAGTCTCATCACCTTTTACGAGCTCAAGCAGTCCCTTGTCGTCGAGGAAGACCTCAAACTGCCACCTCCACAAGGCAAAGCCTGTCCCATCAAACTTAAGGACAGCGCGGTTGCTCTCTTGCTCGCTAGTTGCCATGTCTTGTTGTTGGGAGCGTGAAATCAAGCTGGCTTTGAACCCCTTAGAGGCGTGGGCCCATAACCCTTTGTTGGCCTGAGGGTGAGTGTGCACCCTGGAGGGTTCCTAGCAGTGGCTGTTTCACACCACCAACTCGTTTTGGAGAGACTTAAACTGTGGAGGCAACTGGTTCCAAGGATGGCAAAATCTGGTCAGAGAGTGAGATAATAGTTTTGGCCTCAATTGGATGGGAATTAACACTTGATCAAGGCTCACAAGAAGTGGCATTTTATAGCCACTGATCTAAGCTTTCCAGAACACCAAAGCATGCCAGATTTGGAGCTTCCTAGCAGATTCTATGGCTTCTAGAGTGCTCCTTGGTAGGCTGTCCTTTTCCCACCTAGGAAGGCATCCCTTCCCTCCTCTAGAAGCTTCTGCCCCTTCCTAGATTCCTCAGCTTGCTTCTAGTAGGAGTGAAGGTGTCCAGAAGACCAAGACACCTCTAGATGCCTTGTAGGACAAGTCACCCCTTCTAGAAGGTGTGCCACCTTCCTGGACCCTCACCTGGCCTTCTAGAAACTTAAAGAGGAACTCTAGAGGTTGAGCTAGCTTCCTGGCATCTACTTTCCACCTCCCTTGAGGCATGGCAGAATTTCATCTTGTGGGACTTGAACCCGGGCCCCTGCCTCTAGAGGTGGACACCTTTAACCACTAAGCCACTAAGGCTTGTCTTTTTGGTGTTCCTTTTTGGAGTCACTCCTGCCATGGTGAGGAGCATCATTCCAACAAGCTTTTCAGATTCGCGGCTTCTCTGCCAGAGGTGTCAGCTTTGTATCTAACAGGCTGGCCACCTCCGTATCGTGCACCATCCTACGCAACGCCTCCCTCCACGGCCTACGCTACTCCATTGTGGTTTCCTCCGTCCTCGGGTGCCTCGACTCCAGCTCCGACTCCCGCGGTGTTTGTCGTTAGTGATGGCGCGCATCAGCTGGAGCAATCTCTTCTCCAGGTCCTACACCTTCATGATCAGGGAGTTGAGGGTGTTGCTCCGTTGGACACTGGCTCCCCGTGTCAGTTTGACTCTGTGCTTTGTGGTGATCCGCCTGGTCACATTCTTAGGTTGTTGTCTCCCCCCGTTCCATGGATTGAGCACTGGCAGTCTATTGTCCTTCCGCAATGTCTTGTTGCGAGCACGTAGTTGCCTCGTCCTGTCCTCCGTATTGGCATTATGGCCACCTATGGTGTTTTTCCCACTATGCCTTCGTTGGTTGGCTTCTGGATCTTGGACTCCAGAGCCACCCACCACATGACGTCTATTCGCTCCCTGTTTGTCTCCCTCAGCCCTGCTGGGTCTGTTCACTTTTTTGTACTGGGATTGGTCAGTTGCTCCTCATTCAGGGCGTTGGTGTCGTTTTCTTTGTTGGTCCCTCTGGCGCTCTATCCCTTCCTGACATTTTGTATGTTCTTTCCCTGGAGCTCAGCCTAACGTCGATCCGAGCTCTGGAAGATCAAAGCATGGAATTCTCTCTTAGTCTTGGTGTTGACACGGAGCGTCTGCATACCAGTGGTCACTTTGTCTTCCGAGGGGTCAAATGTGACAAGTTGTATCGTGTGCCTCTGCTCTCGCCTTTGGCCAGCTCCGTTGACACTACTCTTGTTCATGTTGCTCCCTCCCTCTCTCCTGACCTTGTCCACCTACTGCATCGGCGTCTTACCCATGTCCATACCGATGCCATCTCTAGCATGCTCCATCTTCAGCCGGCTATGTGCATGTCCCCCTCTACCTTCCCTCCTCCCTGCCTTGCTGATTGTCTTGACTGTGCCGAGGGCCAAATGCATTGTCCCCCCTTTTTCTCTTTTTGAGTCTTAGTCACGTCATCCCCTTCACCATGTGCATGTTGATGTCGGATGTCTGATGGTTAATCACCCAGTATATACACACACTTCACAATAAGTGTACCAAAAAGTGTATTCCTACATGCAGAAAAAATTCGCAAAATATCCACATGAATGCATGTCAGCAAATCCCATGCGTACATTCCTTGTATAGAAAGAAAAACAAAATGGGCTTCATGTAAAACTAAGAAATGTCTCTAAACAGTCCATGTTCACCGGTTTGTTCACTTCCCAATACACTTTTTGATACACATTCTCATGGGTAAGGCAATTGGTCATATATGCATGGGTCCCCTCCCCCATGACCTCCTTGGCAATGTCGGTCAGTATGTCTTGTGCCTTGCTGATGACTTCTTACGTTTTTGTTGGGATTTCACAGTCTGTCACAAAAGTGACGCTTGTTCCACCGTTGAGACCAGGCTTGCCCAAGCTGAACGCGCTTGTCAGTTGTCCCTGCATTCCTTCTACAGACCGCTCTTGCCGCATCCTCCATGTTCACCAGGCTGCCTACATTCGCAGCCAAGGGAACTGCTTCGTGTCCCTCCTCGAGACAGTGCCCATCGCATCCACGCCCATGACCCCAGCTGGGCAGAGGCTACTGAAGACATAGGATGTGTCAAAGTTGGGGGAGCCAGTCAATGTGATAAACTACCTTCCCGCGATTGGCTCTCTCATGTAAATGAGAAGATGTGTGGAAGCATCCTAACGACACAGCCGCTGACTAGACGTCAGTTCCTGGTCAGATGGTGACAGCAATCACAAGTCCTAGACACAACGGCAAGGGTCTGGCTAGGAGACACAAGGCAAAGTGTCACAATGCTTCAATAGCATTTGCAGAGAGAACTAACAAATGGCAGGTCCATGGCATAAGTATCTGCCGTGGCGCACGGCGGGTGTCGCACACGGCAACACAAGGTCTTTCCGAAAACCGGCCCAAAACCACTGTTTTGGTCGTAACTCAACGTAGATATGTCAGACGGCTACGCCGTCTGACCCTAGACATGCAAAATCACAATTCGGACGCTAAAACTGGTCACATGCATGCATCCACCATCAAACGGTGGACACACAATGCAAAACGATGTAAATCGAGTCCACGGCCAATCCACCAATAAACTCCTATGTGCTGCCAAAAAAACTGTAGGGGGTCCCCGGCAGCGTCCAGAGCTCTAGGACGGTTGTCGGTCAGCTCCAAGCTGGTAGTCCACCACCAGACAATGCACCGGTACCACCTTGGTCTGTATCGGGGATCTGTATGGACATGGACACGGTCGAGTGGTCACAGTAAACTATACAGGTCGACAGGAACATCACAAATCACAACACTCCCTCATGCCCCAATGGTACGCATGTCCATTCACGTGCAACACTGAAATGAGTACAACAATGAGTACAAAAACAGTCGTGACACAGACACAGACACAGACGCAACCCTGCACTCAACCACTCTCAGGCAAGGGACGAAGCCCAATAGAACGAATGGCCACCATAAACTTCCCACGTGCTAGTGCCTTCGTCAAGAAGTCAGCACGCTGCATTTTAGTGCCAACTCATATGACAAAGATCACGTGTCGCTCCAGCAGATCACGCACAAAGTGATGCTTAGCTGCAATGTGCTTTGTGCGAGCATAAAAGACACCAGAGTTATCCGCAATTGCAAGAGCACTCTGGTTGTCGTAGCAAAGCACAATGGCAGAAACTGACTGACCCAGCTCAAGGAACAAGCGTTGTAGCCACACAACCTCAGCAGCCCCTGCACCCAGAACAACATACTCTCCCTCCAAAGCACTATGTGCAATGCAGCCCTGCTTCCCGTTGTGCTAGGACACAGCGATACCACGGAGCAAGAACACATAGTTGGTGCCATCGCATCCATCTGGACTCTAGGCCCAGTAGCTGTCGGTGTAGCTGTCAAGAAAAACCGAACACTGCCGGCAAAAGCAGAGTCCAAGTTACGGTGTGGAGACCACGTACTGTACCACTCGTATAGCCGCATGAAGGGCTCTAGCACATGGAGCCTATGGAAATTTATGCAAGGAGTTTGACGACAAGGGCAATGTTGGGGCGTGTGGTAGTGGCCAAGAACATTAGAGATCCGATGAGGCGGAGGTACAAGGTCACATCCACTGTCTCCCCTAGCTGTGTGGGATCGTCCACCTTTAGGGCATCCTGCCCGTCAAGAGTGAGAGGTGACGAGGCTGTAGGCACTATGCCAAGGAGGTCACTGAAGCGCTCCCCCACAACACGTGCATATCGGGCCTGATGCAACAGATGTGTCCGACATCTATGGTCTCGCACGATCTCCATGCGAAAAAACATCACTGTAGGACCAAGATCCTTCATCCTATAAGTAGTCTGGAGGACCGCCTTGGCCTCCTTCACCACCTCCATAGAAGGAGACGTAATCAAAAGGTGGTCCAGGTAGACCAGGATGGCGGTGAACCGCTCAGGCATCCGTCGGATATAGAGAGAGGGATCTGCCTCGCTCTGTATACATCCTACACGAGTCAGAATGGCGGTTATCTCTTGGTTCCAACACTGAGGAGACTGCTTGAGACCGTACAAGGACTTGCGCAAGTGCCAGACCTTGTCATCGTCCTCAAAGCCTGGTGGCTGAGCCACGTAAATCTCCTCATCCAAAGAGCCATGGAGGAATACATTATTCACGTCCATCTGGTGCAGTTCCCAGTCATGATGACCCACTATACGGAACAAAGCACGAGCTGAGGTAATCAATGCCCTCAATCTGAGAGTACCCCTTGACGACCAAGTAAGTCTTGTGGCATTCTAGTGAGCCGTTGGGCTTCACTTTCTTGTGAAAGACCCACTTGACCTGAATAGCCTTACTCCCAAGTGGAAGGTCGACTAGCTCGTGAACTCCGTGCTCTCGAATGGCGTGGACCTCATCCTTGCAGGTAGCATGCCAAGCATCTGCATCCTCTGATGAGAGAGCTTCCCTTTGTGTGCCCGGATCAAGTACCATAGAGGGAGAGCTCTTAGTGCCAAGTGCACACGCCTCCGTGCTGGGCCTGACGACCACAAGGTCAACTTTTGCATCACAAGTCACATGAAACTCGCAAGTGACAACGTCATGCCCTATAGGGCTTGTTTGATGTACCTCTGTGTGAGCAATGCAGACACTCTGGCCTAGGGCCTTTGTGCCACTCACGATGCTGCAAGTGGAGCGCCTGGGTGTGGGACCTGACACTCGCTGGACTCCAACGACCAATGGTCGAAGACGACCACCGGGCTCACGCAAGTAACTTGGGCTCGAGGGGCTGACCTCAGGCTCAAAGACAAGCATGACCATAGCTGGTGAGGGCTGAGGCATAGGAGCAGATGATGCAGTGTGAGGAGATGCGTGTGTGGGAGACACGGGACTGGGTGTAATAGTAGGAGCAGGGGTCGAGGCAGGACCACGCACAGAGGCAGGAGTACTGGTGGACATAGGTTAAAAATCATGGGTACCTGTGGAGTGCAAGGGAACAGGGATAGAAGCCGGCTGTGGTGGAAAATTCTCTGGGCTGACTGCGATGATTGCTAGGTCATCAAGAGCCAGAGACTGAGAAGTGGAGGGGGCTCGAATGGACACATCAGCCGGACGAGAGGTACTCGCGGGCCCAGACTCCCCCATCCGTTGAGAAACCTCACACGTAGGAATGTGTGTGAGAGACAACGATGTGATTGAGGTCAGATCACGGTAGGTGAGAGACTTAAAGAAGAGCACATCGTGGGACTTTTATGATGCAACAAAGGGCGGGGTCCCAAAAATGCCAGGCCTTCGACCGTAGGGAGATGCCCACGAAGGCACACAAGCGACCCCGCGGCGAGATATTGGACCCCTACTGGTCCTCAGTATACCACAAAGAAGCCAAGGATCCCCAGACACAAGTGAGATGCAGGTCAGCTCGGTGGCCATGGCAAAGCTTGTACGATGTAACGTGGTCCAGAAGGGGACCGTTTGGGAGGCGGTTCAAGATCCACGTCATGGAGGAAAATCCTTCCAAGGCGAAGGATTCCGAGAGACTGCACTTAGATTGCATAGCGCGAACCGCATCCTCCATGGTGCAGTTCCAGTGCTCAGAGACACCGTTCTACTGAGGAGTAGCAGGAGCAGAGAACTGGTGAACAACCCCGTGCTTGGTGAGGAAACTGTCCATCTCATCAAGAAACTCGCCTCCACGATCCAAGTGGAAGGTATGCAGCGTGTGGCAGGTCTGACGCTCAACAATCACTAGCCAGAGGCAAACCGTGAGAGCGACGTCACTCTCACTATGCGACGGCATAGGCTGTAGACTCACCGCATCCGAGTGAAGTCATCAGTGAGGGTCAGGATGTATCGGCCCCGATCGGATAGAGGCTCGCCAGGAAGAGGACCAAGAAGGTCCGAATGGACTAACTCGAGAGGGCAAAGTGCGCGAAAATGGGAGTCAAGGCAAGTGCAACGATGCATCTTACCCTGAGCGAAGAAGAGACATTCGGTCTTGGGTAGCTTCTTGAAGGAAGCCGCATCAAGACCAAGTGCGGGTTCTGTCCAAATAAGCTTCGACACAGCGTTGGAGCCCACATGACACAGACAACGATGTAGCAATTGTTGGTGCTCAGCAGACAGAATGCCTTTGAAAAAAACACAAGCAGGAGGGGAAATGGAGCAAGAAGGAGCGGAAATCCGAGAGGCATGATACATATCATCCATAACAGAGGCACGAAGAACAACGGTATGAGTATCAATAGCAGTCACAGTCGTGGAGTCTACAGTGAGCTCCAGAGAGAGTCCCATCAGTGTGCAGGCACATACAGAACGCAAGCTGAGCTCAAAGGCAGGCACAAAAAGCACCTCGTAAAGATACAGGGGGCCAGGCGGACCATCAACGCACACAACCCCAACATCTTGGATCGGCAAGGACTGACCAGAGCCTGTGTGAACAGAACGAACAGACGTAGCAGGACCGAGAACAACAAAGCCACGACAATGACAAGTCATGTGATGAGTGGTACCAAAATCGATGATCCAAGTGCCACCAGGATCATGACTGGAGGACGTCACTATACAACGGGCAATGGAACACTCGGCATCAAAAGGACATCAAGCAACAGGTGAGGAGGAACGACGAAGGGCAGAGAGATGCGACTCATGAATCCAATTGGTAATGTCTAGCCCATCGTCAACATATGCTAGCTGTGCCCCCCCACACGAGTCATCACCAGCAACAAGAACAGACAAATAAACAGTCTATGAATCACTCGGCTATGACAACACACTCACACCTCCTTGAAAGCAAAGCGCCAGAAGATGACAGAGCTCAGCGATGGTGCGGTCATGCGCTTCCGGGTCACTACTGCTCGTCGATAAGGAAATGGGAACTGCTGTAGTTGTGGTCACCGCGTGACCGGAGGCTTTGCTACTCGACGCAGCCCGTTGCGTGTGTCCAACTTGAAGACCACGGGTGATCCGTGCCAGCAGCCGCTTGATCCAATCAAGTGCCTGCTCGCACTTGATGTAGTGATGAGCGCCTCTATAGTTATACCAGTGGATAGTACGTCCACTGCTACCGCCCAATGATTGTTGCTACTGCGACTGCTGCTAGCCCCAACCACGCTTCTTCTTATCCTTCTTCTCCTGTGCTGCTGCCACACCCTGCATCTGAGTAAGGGTAGCCGGGGTGGAAGTGGATGAGGAGGGTGTGCCAGAGGATGGAGAATTGGTCTTCAAGAGGGGCGTCGGCGGCAACGCGATGACTGCTGCAGCAAGGGAAATCTCCTTATGGGCCACTGCTGCCTTGCGGGTATAAGTCACCTTAAGCAAAGCCGATACGCCCAAGGAAGAAGCTGAAGGGAAGTGGAGAAGGGCTCAAGCACGGTGTCCTTGTGTTGGGAAAGGAGCCATCCGGCTCAGTTTCAGGTCCACAGGAGCAAGTTCCAGGAAAATACCAGATGCCTGCTCCGATCATCGATCCGACTTCACCATTGGAAAGATCAGGTGGCAAAATGTCTACGGTCCAAGTTTGAGGCCGATCCAACGGTCGGATTGGGAGATATGAATTTTCGTAGTTTCCGGGGTCATCGACCGTCGATATCCGGGTGACCATGGGCGATGGCTCCATGCCTTAGCCTGAAAAAAGAAAAAGGCAAGAGGTCCAGGGTCAAGACCTGATGGGAGAAATATCCAAAAAGGTCCTTGGTCTTAGGATTGCCTTGTCAGAGTGTGCTGACTAGGATAAAGGTACCTCTCCTTACTTTTTAGGTGAGGTGAGATCCTTGTGTGCTAGCCATGGACACATGGCGATTCTCCATGGGTTTGTGGGTTATGTGACCACTAGGAGTGTGCCATGAGAGCATTCTCTAGCTCTCTAGGTTATGTGTGAGTGGTCAGCCTGATTGCTAGGCTGATTTCCTCCCTTGTGTGAGATTATGGACTCTAGTGTGTGAGCCTTAGCCTCCATGGCTAAGTGGTCTGGCTTGTGCGAGGGCTGACTTGCCCAAGCTCTAGCTCTATATGTACTCCATCATTTTGAGTGATTGAACAACCATTCTTCAGCACAAGTGATGCCCTTCCAATCACACATGCTCGCTGCTCCAAGGCTCCCTCCCTCCTCCAGATCCAACATTTGGTATCAGAGCCAAGTTCTGCCACTTTCAGCCAGCACAGGCCGTCACTTTGAGAGTGACGGGTTGGGGTGAAACCTTCACCAGATTTGACAATCGACCACTAGATCTTCAAGTTCAAGAGACAAGCTTTCCAACGAGACCAAGATCGCGACAATCCAACGGTCGGATTGAGAGTTATGCTCAAAACGAGGTCGGCCAGCGCTACACTCTTCTCTCTGAGTAAGACTGTCGCCTTGTGATGACCATAACTCTCTTGTTTCTTTGTCAAACTTAAAAAGTGGCACATGCGAATTGTAGGATTTTTCCTAAGCTTTCCATTGGTGCAAAAATGTTTGCATTCCATCGGTACGTTTGGGAGAAACGCCGTTTACAAGCTCCCTGGTCTGAGTTGGAGTAGGAGCAGAAGCATACCCTGTTTTCAAGAGGGCATATCTTTCAAAATCGCCTGTTCATGACCCTGTTTTATGGGTCGATTTGAAAGGTTTTGAGCTGAATTTTCCAGTGGTGGGCTCCGTTTTTCAAAATTCCTAGTGTGCTGGCCTCTACAGTCCATTTTCTGTCAGACAGATTTCTGGCTGAAACAGCAGCAGAAGCAGGGTTAGCGCCGCCACTCAAGGGCAGCGCTGAGCATCACCAAGGCTCAAAATGGCAGCAGCAGGCGTGGTAACAGCAGCCCAGCCCTTGGAGAGGCTGGAAGGACGCGCCAACTTCACGTTTTGGAAGATCCATACCCGCCTCCTTTTGGAGGAGAGGGGCTTGTGGGAGGTGGTGAGCGGCGACGAGCGCGCTCCGCCTCCACAGGCAAAAGGCATCACCGCAGCACAGGTGGTGGCGGGGAAGACGCCACAAAAGGGTGCAGCTGATGCGGGTTCTTCTGCAGCTGTACCAGCGACGTATGAGGAGTGGAAGAAGAAGGACAGGCAGGCCTACAGGTTGCTTGTCAACACCATCTCCAACACGCATCTTCAGTACGTGAGTGACAAGGCTACTGCAAAGGAGGGGTGGGACACGTTGTGCAAGAAGTATGAGAGCAAGGATCCTGCATTCCTCATGCTTTTGGAGGAAAAGATGATGGCGCTGAAAATGTAGGGTGGTGAAGGGATGGAGGCGTATCTGGACAGGGCCAAGGAGCTGGCGAAGCAGCTGAGAGCAGCCGGCAACCCTGTGGAAGAGACGCGCTTCATCCTCCTCTTGCTGAGGGGACTCCCAACCAGCTACGACACAGTGCGAGAGACGTTGGAGTGCCAGCCGACTCTCGACCTCGACTTCATCTACACGCACTTGGTGCAGGTGGAACTACGTCGCAATGCAGCAAAGCGCAATGGCGGCAGCAGCAGCAGTGAAGCAGCTTTCATGGCCATGGGCTCACGCAACCAGCAGCAGCAGCAGTCCGGGCAGCAGAGAGGCAAGAAGAAGGGCAAGTGCCACTATTGCCAGAAAGAGGGGCACTACAAGAAAGAGTGCTTCAAGTTCAAGAGGGACCAGAAGGAACAGCAGCAGCAGCAGCAAAAGCAGCAATCTCCACAGCAACAGCAGCAGTAGTCACAGCAACGCCAGCAGCAGCAGCAGCAGTAGAACCAGACTGGCGTACGCCATTTTGGCAACATGAACGTCGCCAAGGAGGTGCGTGACCGCCTCTTCATGGCGAAATCTGACATGTCGCACAAGGAAAAGGCGGATCTGGCGTGGTACAAGGACTCGGGGTGTACCAAGAGTCTGACGCACCACAAGGAGTGGTTCACGCAGCTGCTCTCCATTCCCCCCCGTCCGATTGCTTTGGGTGATGATCGGGTGGTGTATGCTGAGGGGATTGGGATTGTGGAGATGTGGTTGGAGACCCCGCGTGGCATTCAAGTGGGAGTGTTCCATGGCGTGCTGTATGTGCCTGATGCTGCGTTCAACCTTCTCTCAGTGTCCTCTCTCACCAACACAGGACTGCGCGTCGTTTTTGACGATGATTACGGCTACATCCTCGACAAGGAAACAGGAGAGGAGTTGGCCAAGTCGGTGAAGGAGGGCGACATGTACCGCCTGCTGGGGGCGACCAGGATCCCGCGTGAGCAGAGTCTTGCAGCAGTGGTGCAGGCGACAGATGGCGAGATCTGGCATGCGCGCTACGGCCACATCGGCATGCGCGCCTTGCAGCAGCTCCAAGCAAAGCAGATGGTGCGTGACCTGCCTACCATCTCTAACTTTGAGCAACAGTTATGCATCGGCTGTTTGGAGGGGAAGCAACACCGCGAGGCGTTCTCTGGAGCAGGGGAGCGTGCGAAAGAGGTGTTGGATCTGGTCCACACAGACTTGTGCGGACCGATGCAGGCCCAGAGCTTTGGAGGGTCTAGGTACTTTCTCACCTTCATTGATGATTTCAGCCGTTACACTGCTGTGTACTTCCTTTCCTCCAAGGACCAGTGCTTTGACAGGTTCAAGGAGTTCAAGGCCATGGTGGAGAACCAGACTGGCAAGAAGATCAAGGCGCTGCGCAGCGATCGCGATGGAGAATACCTAAGCGAGGAGTTCCAGGACTACCTCGTAGCAGCTGGCATCAAGGCGCAGCATACCGCGCCGTACTCGCCGCAACAGAACGGGGTAGCAGAACGCGCCAACCGTACCATTGTGGAGTCGGCGCGCTCGATGCTGCACTCGGCCCGGCTGACCTACGACTTCCGGGCTGAAGCCGTGAGCACTGCGGTCTACATCAAGAACCGCAGTCCAACCAAGGCCCTGGAGCAGATGACGCCGTACGAGGCGTGGTTTGGCAAGAAGCCAAGCGTGGGTCATCTTTGCGCGTTTGGCAGCTTGGCGCACATGCACGTGCCAAAGGAAAAGCGGCAAAAGTGGGACGCAAAGAGCGCGAGATGCTGATGATTGGCTACGACGTGGCAAGCAAGGCGTACCGCCTCTACGAGAGGGATACAGGCCACGTCATCATCTCTAGGGATGTCGTCTTCAACGAGAGCAACGTCATCGGCACCAACATTGTGTGTGAAGAGGCAGCAGAACCAGCAGCTGACCAGACAGTGGGAGCAGAAATCCTTCCTCACCCAGTCTCTCCCGATCCTTCCTCTACTGTGACAAAGGGAGAATCACTCTACTCTCCCATGTCTGATGCAGCAGATACAACAGCTTCATCCGCAGAAGCAGAGGAGGGAGATGTAGCACCACCAGCAGAAGCAGTTGTGCCAGCAGCACCGCGTCAGCCGCCTGCTAACGCTCCAGCACCAGGTCGGAGGTACCCTCTCAGGGTGCGTTACAAGCCTGGTGAGCGCGGCCATTTCTGGATGCTGCAGAAACCAGAACAGATGAACGTTGTAGTTGCAGCAGATTCAGATGAGCCAACGTCATACAAGGAGGCCATGGCTGCACTGGATGCAACAGATTGGGCGCAAGCCGTGCAGCAGGAGATACAGTCGCAGCTGGACAACGGCACGTGGGAGCTGACTGAGCGTCCACCTGGACGTAAGGTGATCAAGTGCAAGTGGGTGTTCAAGAAGAAGCGGGGAGCAGATGGTAACCTGGAAAAGTACAAGGCGAGGCTGGTGGCCAAGGGCTACTCGCAGCAAGAGGGCATCGACTACACAGAAACGTTTGCTCCTGTTGCAAAGTTTGCCTCGTTGCGCACGCTCCTCCCTTATGCAGCAGCTGAGGACTTCGAGGTTCACCACATGGATGTCAAGACGACATTCTTGAATGGTGACTTGGAGGAGGAGATCTACATGGAGCAGCCGGAGGGGTTCGTCATGGATGGCCAGGAGCACCTAGTTTGCAAGCTGCAGAAGTCGCTGTACGGCCTCAAGCAAGCGTCGCGTGCTTGGAACCAGAAGTTGGATGCGGCGTTGCATTCATGGGGTTTGAGCGCAGCGAGTGTGACTACAGCGTGTATCGCTGGCAGCATGAGCATGAGATCCTCATCATCATTGTCTATGTGGATGACATGCTCCTCCTTTCCAACAACATGTCTGCACTGCAGGAGTTTAAGGAAGCCATGCAGGAGCGCTTCCAGATGTCTGATCTCGGGGAGGCATCATACTTCCTCGGTATCCAGATCACGCGTGATCGCAAGTCACGCTCTCTCTCGCTGTAGCAGAGCCGCTACATCAAGGATGTTTTGCAGCGGTTTGGCATGGCAGAGGCAAAACCCATCGGCACGCCGCTGGAGACGCGGCAGTACCTCGTGAGCTTNTCTCTCAGCTTTGGAGCCAAGGAAGCAGTTTGGCTTCAGTGTCTTATGGCAGAGATGAATGGGAGTGCAGCAGTTCCAGTTCCTGTGCGCGTCGACAACCAGAGCGCAATCGCACTCGCCAAGAATCCTGAGCACCATGCACGCACCAAGCACATTGACATCGCATATCATTTCATCAGGCACATGGTGCAGGAGGGTGCTATCAAGCTGGAGTTTACTCCAACCAGCAAGTAGGTCGCTGATTTCTGCACCAAGCCAGTGACCCGTGAGAAACAGCAGTTCTGCATGAAGACATGTGGACTCAGCTCACTCTGACTGCGGCAAAGTGGGAGATTGTTGGGAAAGGAGCCATCCGGCTCAGTTTCAGGTCCACAGGAGCAAGTTCCAGGAAAATGCCAGATGTCTGCTCCGATCGTCAATCCGACTTCATCATTGGAAAGATCAGGTGGCAAAATGACTACGGTCCAAGTTTGAGGCCGATCCAACGGTCGGATTGGGAGATATGAATTTTCGTAATTTCCGGGGTCATCGGCCGTCGATATCCGGGTGACCATGGGCGATGGCTCCATGCCTTAGCCTGAAAAAAGAAAAAGGCAAGAGGTCCAGGGTCAAGACCTGATGGGAGAAATATCCAAAAAGGTCCTTGGTCTTAGGATTGCCTTGTCAGAGTGTGCTGACTAGGATAAGTGTACCTCTCCTTACTTTCTAGATGAGGTGAGATCCTTGTGTGGTAGCCATGGACACATGGCAATTCTCCATGGGTTTGTGGGTTACGTGACCACTAGGAGTGTGCCATGAGAGCATTCTCTAGNGTGTGAGCCTTAGCCTCCATGGCTAAGTGGTGTGGCTTGTGAGAGGGCTGACTTGCCCAAGCTCTAGCTCTATATGTACTCCATCATTTTGAGTGATTTAACAACCATTCTTCAGCACAAGTGATGCCCTTCCAATCACACATGCTCGCTGCTCCAAGGCTCCCTCTCTCCTCCAGATCCAACACCTTGTACCCCGAGAAGATGTCTGCGTGCTCAAGACGGACTCCGATCATGAGCATGCAAAGCGTCTAGAGAAGTGTACCACCTGAAGTCCCGAGGCGCGTGTAGATGCGCATGGTATGCCGCCAATAATCAGCTGCGGATTCGGTGGGTTCCTGATGAATGGACTGGAAAGTGCAAATGTGAGCCGCGTGGGTGGCGTGTCATGATGGATCCACGTGATGCGGTCCCGAAGTTTGTCTTATCATCTCTAGTGGTTCACGTCTACTGTTTTGTGTGAATCTGAGACTGAGCGTGAGCTTTCTGGTCGCCTCACGATATGTGAGTAGGAATCTAGAGACAGTCAGTTTGTGAAGGGAATAACGTCGTCTTGAGTCTGTTTTTGAACATAGACATGATCACAACATTTATAGGGCTACTCATGAGCTTTCCAACGCACCAAACTGCGTGCAATTTGGCCAAGCGTAGCCCAAGTTATGCTTGCCAAAGTGCAAGTTTCACCCACCATAGAAACGCCTAACGCCTCCATGGTGCGCACACGCCGTGGCGCCTTCCTTCACGTGCGAAGCACCTTTCCCAAGGCACACATCCTCTTGCACGTGGTGTGGGGATCTCCTGCACTGTTTTCACACACCCTACCCACTTTTGGGTCGAGTTTGGTGATGGGGTGTGACGAGGTTCGAAACCTGTCCGCGGACCGACAGTCAGAATTTTGACGAAGTCCCCGAGTAACAAAACGTACTACTGAGTTTCGGACGCCGAGCCATGATTTTGGCTAAGTCCCTCAGTAACAACCTGCAGTGCTCGATCCGGTGGGTGATCCACCTAATCAGGCGGATCATCCACCGGACGCCTTGGCAGGCCTATCGGAGCAATTTCTTCAGATGGTGTTTTTGTTACTCGGTCCGGTCGATTATCGACCGGATTTCGAGTCGCAGCCAGCTCCCAGAGCCGCTGTGCATACCCCAACTTTGGAAGGCCATATCTCCCTCGATACTTGTCCGATTCCGGTGAAACAACTTCCACTGGATTCAACGACTCGTCAACTTTACGGGGCAATCTCCATTTTAGGATCCGAGCAGTCCTCAAGTCGCCGGATCCGCCGGCGCGGAGTTTCCACTTTCTGGCGGCTCGTCAGCGCCTCCCGGCGCCGCACTTGGGCATGCGGAGGGGCAATTTTTCAACATGGCGTGCGTCTCAGAAGCAAGCAGAGACAGGGCCAGATCCTAGCCCCCGCACGAACAGCACCCACGCCCATGCCAGCCTGTCTGAGGAAAGGGCGAAATTCCATGACAGTCTCGCGCGACATGGCGTAAAGGAGTCCGCGCATAACTGGAGCCACTGCCAGTACCTGAGCGCGGTCCGTGACCTGGTATGGACTGTGATAGTAGGGCCATACCCCCTCTGAAGTGGCCAAGCCGTTGAAGAGAGTCTTCCAGGAGTCAAAGCCGTCCTTGCTGACATAGCGCATGGGCGGTGTCTCGAAGTCCTTGGGTTGCCGCTCCATGGGGAGAGCAACCACAGGCTGGGAGGAACGAGGGATGGGATAGACACCGGGGCAAGGAAAGTCACCGAGATAGGGATCAGGCGAGGGTTGGATCTCAGTGAACAGAGAACCGGGACGCGTCTGAAGCTGGCTGAGATGAAGGATAAAAAAGTGGCAGAATCTCAAGCACGCAAAACACCCTCTTATGGGTGTTGTCATCCATCCTTGGCATGCCAGGGTCCATATCCAAAGGATAAAAAAGTGGCGGGTCCTGTCCTGCTTTCCTCGGTGTAAATGCTGACTGTTGTGTAGAAGCTATGGCACCGCCGACTCCCCTGTTGGTCTGCTGTGGCACCATGGACTAACCACGAATAAGATCAGTGAGCACACGGATGGCGTAGGACTGCTGCTCCTGCTGACGACGTATCTCATCCTACTGACTCCGCAGATTTGCAATGGCCTGCGAGCATGGACTCACAACCCTTGAGGAGGAGGAGGAGGAGGAGGAGGAGGAGGAGGACAAAGGATCTGCTGGTCCTTTGCCCTTGTCACCGGTCGAAGCCATGTCAGCGCTCACTATGGAGCGGGACGTCAAACTGGTCGGATTTCAGAACAGTCAGCGGTTCTCGAGGATTTGAGACGCTCATAAATTTTTACTATCCTACCCCCAAATTTGACCAAGGCAGGTGCTGACATCAGCAGGGGTTTGCTGATATCAGCACGGACCTGATGATGTCAGCAAAGAAAATGCTGACATCAGCACAGGTTTTTTTTTCTTGTTTTCATTTTTGTGGTTGAAAACCCTCGCGGATGTTGGGCAACTGCTCCGCGGCAGCCGTGCAGAAGCTCTGTAGCAGCTTCCGCTCGGCTGCTGTCGCTACTGCATAGCTAGAGGAGCACGCAGCAGAACCGCGTTGCAGCAGCAGCGTACAGCTGCTACCACAGTTGCACCTGCAATAGCAGCCGCGTAGCTGCTTGAGTAGATGTGGCAGCAGCTACGCACTGCTGATGTGCCGCGGCACTGCTGAGCACTGCTCTAGCTGTGCATTGCTGCTGCTGTGTGCTACCGTTGCCGCGTTGCTGCCGCTGCTACTCGCAACTGCTGCCGCTACAACTCAATGTTGCTTCTGCTGCGTGTTGCTACTTGCTGCTTCTACGTGTTGCTGCTTGCTGTTGCCGCTGCTGCGCGCTACCGCCGCCGTCGCCACTACACAACGTTGTTGCACGTTGCTCCAGCTGCGCGCTGCTGCTACTACATAGTGCTGCTACCGCGCGCTGCTGTTGCTGCTGCCAGTCGCCGCCTGCTACGACAGCGGCCTGCTATTTCCACTGCTAGCGCAAATGCCAGCAGCTGCTAGCAGCTTCCACCTGTTGTAGCTTTTGATTGCTGCTGCTAGCGGCTGCTGCTGATGCACTCTCACGTGCTGAAGGTGGGTGACGTCGCCAACAGTCAGGTGTCATCGGCATGTCCTTGTGGATCGGCTGCAGCATTGACGCTCACTACTGCTGCTCTACTACGTCTGTGCTCCGAAACTTGGCGAGAACTGTCTTAGCGCTCTGATACCATGAGAAGATGCGTGGAAGCTTCCTAGCAACACAACAACTAACTAGGCGTCAGTGCCTGGTCACATGGTGACGACCCTCACAAGTCGTGCACACAATGGCAAGGGTCTGGCTTGGAGACACAATGCAAAGTGTCAGAATGCTTCAATAGCATTTGCACAGAGAAATAACAAATGGCAGGTCCATGGCATAAGTACCTGCCATGGTGCACGGCGGGTACCGCACATGGCAACACAAGGTATGTCCTAAAACCGGCCCAAAACTACTGTTTTGGTCGTAACTCTGCGCAGACATGTGAGAATGCTACGCCGTCTGAACCTAGACGTGCAAAATCACAAGCCAAACACTATGACTGGCCACATGCATCCATCCGGTATCAAACAATGGACACACCATGCAATAACAAGCAAATCGGGCCCACGGCCAATCCACCAATAAACTCCAAGGCACAAATGCTCCGGTGCCCATCGTTTCGCTAGATAAAGCAGCGGCGTCCATAGTCAAAAACGAACTGATGGCGGTGTCTAGAGTGGAAAATGGAAAGACGCCGCTTTCCATAGTCGAAATCAACATGACAGCGGCGCCCATGTTTTTTGTTGTGCGAGCAAAAACGGAAAAAAAATGACAACCGTACCCACGCCCTCGAAGTCGGACTTCGCCGACTTCGAGGGCGAAGTGGACGACGTTGACACTGGCATCGCCAATGTCAGAAGTAACCTTGTCATGAGTTTTTGAGGTCGCAAGTGCAAACTCCAAAACTCACGACAGGGTGCGCCGCATCTCGCAAACCCCCCCAATATCCGACAAACCCCCTAGTTACAGTGGGAGGGGGTTGGGTTCTATTTTTTTACTTGCCCGGGGATCTGCCGGGCCCTGCGGTAGCAAGGCCTGGCAGAGTCCCTTTCTTCCATCACACGTGCGCCGCATCTCGCAAACACCCCCAAATATCCGACAAACCCCCTAGTTACACTGGGGTTTTGGGTTTTACTGTTTTCCTTGCCCATGCATCTGCCGGGCCCCACGGTAGTTGGGCCAAGCAGATTCCCTTTCTTCTATCACACGTGCGCCGCATCTTGCAAACCCCCCCCCCTAATAACCGATAAACCCCCTACTTACACTAACGGGTTTGGGTTATATGTTTTTACTTGCCCGCGCACCTGCCGGACCCCGCAATAGCGGGGCCCGGCAGATGACCTTTCGTCTATCACAGCGTGTGCCAAATCCTGCAAACCCTCCCAAACCACCGACAAACCCCCTAGTTTAAATAGGGGGTTTGGCAGGGTCATGGCGAGCTCGCAGGGAGGTTTCGTCGCAAAACTCCACCTGCGAGCTCACAATGACTGGCGAGGCTCAACGTCAAAATCCATGTCAAATGTCTTCTATACATGAAATACATATCAGCCGTGCCCATTTTTGCTCGCATGAAAAAACGATGGGCACCGTTGTCATGTCGTTTTTTACTATGGACATCGTCGTCTTTCCGTTTTCGACTCTAGACACCGCCGTCGTTTCGTTTTCAACTATGGACACCGCTGTTTTATCTGGCAAAACGATGGTATGTTACTACTTTATCCTAAACTCCAACGTGCTGCAGAAAAAGCTGTAGGAGGTCCCAGGCAGTGTCCAGAGCTCTGGGATGGTCGTCGGTCAGCTCCAAGCTGGTGTTCCACCACCAAACGACGCACCGGTACCACCTGGGTCCATATCAGAGATCTGCACGGGCATGGACATGGCCGAGTGGTTGTCGGTGTCAGTCACGGTGACCGTTGGACTTGTCGCCATGGCTTGCTGGTATGCCGGGGACACTTAATGGCTGCATTGATAGCATCAGCACCAGCTGGCGCGCCCTCACGTTGTCTCCAGAGTTTTCTCGGTGACCACCTTCCGGGGTCCATTTTCTCAATGGCGCTATCCTTGCTTGTCTCTGGTACAATTGTGTAGGGCTTTGTTTTTGCACTTGACGCTCCTCTCCGTTTTTCATTCGAACAAAGCTCATACGGTTGTTGGGTTCTCCTTTGCAATTGTTTTGGAGGTTGTAGCGGGGATAGTCTAATTTCTCACCGGTTGGTTGGACTTGTGCGCTTAGTTTCGCGCATGTGGATGAGACTACATGTATGCGCTTGCT
The DNA here is from genome assembly GCA_023375785.1 of Penium margaritaceum. Lineage (NCBI taxonomy): Eukaryota > Viridiplantae > Streptophyta > Zygnematophyceae > Desmidiales > Peniaceae > Penium > Penium margaritaceum. The sequence goes on along the minus strand of SZWC01003176.1, from coordinate 96,748 downwards.
CTTTGTTCTAACTCTCTTTGCACATGATTTCAAGCAGTTCTTTGCCCTCTCTTGACCAAATCCAGCGCCATCTGTCACGTTCTCTTCCACACAATGTGCTGTCTCACACAGGACGTCGCTAGGAGGGTTATCGCATTGCCTCATGGTATCAGAGCAGTCAAGAGACTGCACTCGTAGAGCACCGTGCTCCACCGCACAATAAACAACACCGTACAACAGTGACAGATTCTTCTGGACTAGGCTGGGTTAGGCTAGGTGGGGCATACAGGTCCTGGCAATGTGGAGGCCCTGAGCTAAGGGCTCACGTCACGCAGTCCTCCGGCAAAGCCGAAAGCAGAATGCTGCTATTTTTTTTTTGCAGCTCCCTTGTCGTGGCGGCCATCTTGGCGGCGACATTTAGTGGTGATGGCGTTTGAGGCCGCCATAACCGAAACAATGTCGGACTGCCGCGGTAGCCACAGCTACATTCTGCCCTTGTGGTAGCGGCAGCATTTACTGACGCAGCAACCACTCTGTTATAGCAGCAGCAGTAGCAACAGCAGTAGCAGCGGCAGCAGAAGCAGCAGCAGCCGCCACCACAGCTGCCGCACGCATCACCATGCGGACCCTGCTGCATTGGGTTTGCGTTTTGACCAGTAGCAGCAGGAGCAACAGTGGCTGCGGCAGCAGCAGCAAGAGCTGTCGCAGTGGTGGAACTATTGCGCAAGCCGACGTAGCCTTAGCAGCTGCAGCAACAAGAACAACCGCAGTAGTGGATCGTTTGCACCCGTAGCCACAGCAGTAGCAGCAAATTGGCAGCACAAGCAGTAGCGTCAGTGTCAGCAGCCGCCATAACAACAAGTATGCCCTTCAACGATAGCACCATCAGTAGTTGTTGCTGCTGCTACAATCAGGAAACTGCTTGGCGCCTTCCCGATTGCAAGCTTGCCAATCGACGATCCCGTTGATCGGCGAGCTCGTCAGCCGGAAAACCTTGCCGGCTGACGAGTTCGTCAATCGCCGGTGGGACAAGTGCCGCCGGCGACGAAGAGCAACAAAAAGATAAACAAGGACCGGGGTGCACCCGGGCCCATATCGCCGGTAGTCCTTCTCGACGGCCACTTCCACTTCGATTGAATCCCCTTAGCTCTTCTTTTATTCCATTGTTTTCTCCTCCTCCTTTTCTTCTCTTTTCTTTTCTTTTTTTTTACTCTTCCTTTTGGTCCTCTTTTCCCTATCCCGTACACAAGGGTGAACCCGAATGCGCTTTCACGTGACCACATATCCTGTTCTTCAGCCAGTCCATTTTCTTGTATTTCTTCTTGTTTTACCTTTTTCTTTTCGATTTTCTTTTTCTTTTGCTCCTTGGTCGAGACCCGGGCATCCGGGGTTTGTCCCGGTGCCCCAGGGAGACCACCCTTAGAAGACTACTTTTAGGACTTGTCTTTTGTTCTTTCTTTCTTCCAGTCTAGACCCTTGCGTGTGGGAGTCTGACCCCTTGCAGTCGGAGACCACTCTCGTCATGACATCGGTTGTTCCACCTCCCGCGCCGACGTCCTCGGCAGTGGCACTGTCCCACCCAGGGTGGCAGCCAGCGTACTATCCTACCCTTTCTAGGCCTCCTTCTCCATTCTAGATTCCTCCCTCATGGCTCCGGCCAGCAGCTCTATCTTTCTCTCTTCCGTCGACTCTAGCAGTTCACGAGTTGCAGCATGACGTGGTCGCTCTAGCCTCCACATTCCCTTCTTGCCCTCAGCCTCCGGATGTCCTCCCCCTGTGAGTTTGGCTATTGAGCCTGGGGGTCACCATTGTTCTTCAGATGGAGCTTTTTGAGGCGCGTCAAGTGGTGGGGCTGGGTTGCCTGTCGATTGGACTGAGCATTGGCAGTCGTTCACCATGCCGTGTCTTCTTGTTGTGACTTCTAGTCGTGCGGAGTACTCTCCTGCACTTGTTTGCAGTGTCGCGCAGTGTCATGTATCCGCTCCGTCTTGTGTGTTGAGTGGCTTCTGGATCATCGATTCCGGAGCCACTCATCACATGACGTCGTCTCATGCCACGTTTGTCACGTTGGGTCCTGTAGGTGACGTATGTTTCTTCCGCACTGGCTCTGGCCAGATGCTGCCAGTTCAAGGCGTTGATGTTGTTTGTTTTGTTGGTCCATCGGGTGACGTCTTCTTGCCCGATGTTCTCTTTGTCCCTGCGCTTGAGGTTAGTTTGCTGTCTGTCACTAGCTTGGATGATCAGGGCATGGACTTTTTTTCTTCTCGCGACGTCGGCACTGTGTTACTGCAGTCGTCTTGCCGTCCTATTCTTTGTGTTCTGCGTTGTGACAAGTTGTATCTTGTGCCCTTGTTGGCACCGTCGCCCGCCGCCACTGCCGTAGCGCATGTGCATGTTGTTCCCTCGCTTTTTGCTGCACACACACGTTTACTTCATCGCCGCTTGTGTCACGTGCAATCTTTCGCCATCCAGAGCCTCCTGCATCATCAGCCTGGTGTTGGTCTTGACCCTAGCACATTCCTCGCGCCTTGCATTGTTGATTGTCTTGATTGTGCACAAGGCAATTTGTATCGCCCATCCTTTCCTTTGTCTGACTTTCGCACGCAACAACCCCTTGCTCTTGTCCATGCAAACGTCATGGGCCCACTCCCTGATGAATTTCTGGGTGGTGTCGGGAGGTACTTCTTGTGTCTTACGGACGACTTCTCACGTTTTCGCTGGATCTTTATCCTTCGCCAGAAAAGCGATGTCGGGCCCACGATTGAGTCTTGGCTGTCCAAGCTGAGCGTGCTTGCCAGTGTTAGCTGATAGCGTTTCGTTCCGATCGTGGTTGGGAGTTCATGGGTCCCACAGCCCACTTCCTCTAGTTTCAAGGGGTGCATCTGGAGCTCTCTGCTCTATACACACCACAACAGAACACAGTGTCGGAACGCTGGAACTGTACTCTTGCTGACACCCTTCTTGTCGAGTCTGGCGTCCCATTGTTGTTTGCATTTGACGCCATGTCCTACATGATGTGGGTTTAGAACATTGTTCCCCACAGTCCCCTGCCTCGTCATGTGACGCCGTTCAAGCGTTAGTACGGTCGACGCGCTGACCTGTGCCTTGCTCGTTTCTGGGGCAGCATTGCCTCCGTTTGGCTCCCTGAGGACCAACATGATGGCAAGCTGTCTCCTCGAGGTCGTCTCTGTCCTTTCCTTGGTGTTTCCTCTCAGTCCAAAGCCTGGCGCTTTTGGGATCCTGAGCGTAGTCGAGTTGTCGAGTCACGCGATGCTCTCTTGTTTGAGAGCACATTCTCTTGTGACATCGCTCGTTCTATCCTGTCGCTTGCGCCATTCTCTCGTGCAGGGGGAGGTGGTGTCTATGGAGTTCCCTTTGATAGTGGCTACGCTCCATCTTCTGCATCAACACCGTTGTCTACGTCATCTCCTGTTGCGTCTATGTCATCATCCACATCCTCTCCTGCTGGATCTACGTCATTGCCTGCGTCCTTTCCTGTCGCGTCCCCGTCGTCGCCCACATCCTCTCATGTCCCACATGTGTTGAAGCCTACGTCATCTCCTACCGCGTCTACGGCGTTGCCTGCATCCTCTCCTACCGCATCTGCATCGACGCCTACGTCATCTCCTGCCGCGTCTATGTCGTCGCTTGCATCCTCTCCTGCCGTATCTGCATCATTGCCTGCATCCTTTCCTATCGTGTCTGCATCGTTGCCTACATCCTCTCCTGTTGCCCCTGCATCATCTCCTCTTACATCGTTGTCCAAGTCGCTGGCTCTCGTTCCATCGACAGCGAACCCAGTCACACCCACACAGCCTCCCGTCTCGTCGACGTTTGTTCGTGCGCCAGGCGGTTGTCTGAGATTGCTACGGTCTACACCTCACTATGCCCCGCCTGCCAGTCGCATAGTCTTGTCTGGCCACTCTAGGCACGTGCAGTCAGCTCGTCCAGTTCGTGAGGGTGTCATTGACCCCAAAGAACCATCTCCTGCATCTGGTCTTGATGCGCTTGGCTTGGCGGCAGCTATGGTATAACCTAATACCACGCTTTGGATATTCTCTCATTGCTGATGAGTTCCACCGAGCCATTACGGTAACTCGGTCTACTCGGCCTCTATTGTATCCCTCTGTCGCCACCGCACTTGTTGCGAGTGGCACAACGACACGTGTGCCTGAACCGAACACAGTGCAACAAGCATGCTCCGCTGCAGATGCAGCCCTCTGGGAGGAAGCTATGCGCGAGGAACTCACTACAATTGAGGAGCATGGAGTTGATGAGAGATTGAAGCTCCCGCCTGGTCGTAAGGCCATATAAGCCCGTTGGGTGTTTCGAAGAAAAGAGAGGCCAGATGGATCAGTGGAACGATACAAGGCCCGTCTTACGGCCAAGGGATTCTCCCAAGTGCATGGCATGGACTTTGATGCCACCTTTGCCCTTGTTGGCAAGTATACCACGGAAAAATCCTTGCTGAGTTAGGTGGCACAACATGATTGGGAGCTCCACCAGATGGACGTGAACAATGCTTTCTTGCACGGCAATCTCGAGGAAGAGATTTATCTCGTCCAGCCTCCAGTGTTCAAGGACGGCACGGATGGGGTATGGCACCTCCGAAAGGCCTTGTATGATCTGAAGCAATCTCCATGTTGTTGGAACCTCGAGATGTCCGCTACCTTGGAGGGGGCGGGTATCACCGTAGCACAGTGGACCTAGCCTTGTTTGTGAGTGCCTCCTCTGCACCTTTCGTCGCTATCCTGGTCTATGTGGACGACCTCTTGATGGCGTCCCCCAACCTGCGGGTTGTCCAGTTGGTGAAGGATCTCCTCCAATCTGTGTACAAAGTGAAGGATCTTGGTCCAACTCGTGTCTTTTTGGGAATGGAGATTGAGCATCATCGCCAGCGTCGCACATTACATGTGCATCCGGCTGGTTACGTCACGACACTGGAGGAGCGCTTTGCTGACCTCTTGACCACAGCCCCCTCTGCATCCACGCCTATGACACCCGCTGGGCAGAGGCTCCTCTCGTCAACATACTGAGATCGTCTGGGGGAGCCTGTCGATGTCACGACGTACCTCCAAGTCATTGGCTCCTTGATATTCCTCGGGACCACAACGCGCGCAGATGTTGGCTTTGCTGTGAACTTCTTGTCGCATTTCTCACATCATCCGCGTCAGCTCCATCCAGAAATTGCTCTGCGTGTGGTGTGTTATGTTGTGTCTACCCCACGCCTGGGCCTGTTCTTTCACGCATAGCCATCTGTTGTTGTTGACGGATACACTAACAGCGATTGAGACCATGATCGCGATGCGCGCAACCAGTCTAGCTATACGTTCCTTGTCGGAGGTACAACTATCTTCTGGAAGAGTGGTAAGCAGGGTTGTGTAGCGTGGAGCTCAACAAAGGCTCAGTACGTAGCATTGGGGACTGGGGCCTGTCAAAGCATCTGGTTGTGCCCTCTCATGCAACAGCTGCGCCAACCCATCCGCAGCATCACCATCCGCTGGGACAATGAGAGTGTTGGTTTATGCGCATCCTCATTGTGCTCTGTTGTGTCCGCCCGGCTTGTGTACATCGCCGTGTAGATGACTAACAGCGAGACTCAACGCTGCTGGAGTGTCGTCCGAAGGAGCCGACGCACGCTGAGGCCTACTCACATTTTGCTAGAGCCTCCTCTTTCTCTCGTGACGTGCTCAGCTCCATCGGCTGGCCTCCTCGGTAGTCGGGCCACCGGAGGTCACTGGCACCACAGATGTTGTTTGCATGCGTCAGGCGCTAGATCTGACTGTACCATTGTGTCTCCAGCGTCATGCTCTGCCTAGGGTCCATGTCTCATGTTGCGTGACACTATTTAGCATCATGGACCATTGTAGGCACTGCCTGGGTCCGGGCAGCCGTAAGTCTTTGCTACTATTTTTCTAGCTGTTTCTGACCGCACGACTGCGTTTGCAGCATTAGTACTATGGTATGGTCCAGTTTTCAGGAAAAATGGACGATGCCCGGGTTTTGGGTTGTCGGCCGTCTGGCAGGGCTCACCAAGAAAACCCTGCCTGCCAGAAAACAGGTCTAGGTCTATTTTCTGATTGGCTGGTTAGCTGAGTAACAAGTTCTACAAAGCTGGGGGGGAGCTAGAACTTGGAGGGGTCTCCCATTGTTGCTCATTCTTCATTCCTAATCAGTCACTTTCAGTTTTTAGCTGCTTTCTGGCGTCAACACTGGCACGCGCGTTTCTTAGCAACAAACCCAGAGCTTCCATATTACACTCTAGAGCAGTAGACTGAGGGGGCAGTAGACTTAAGCACCGATCGTGGAAGCCCGCATGTTGCATCAACAACGCTGCTGCCCCAACTTGCTGCCTAGAATTTCTATTTTGGTATGAAAGCCAGACCGTAGCAGCAACAGAATACTGGCTTACAGGTGCCAGACAATGCCGCCGGACCCCCATACGCGCCAGTGCAGGGGAACACCCTGCCGGATTTTTCCCGGCAGCATTGACCCGCCTGGTAGCGGCGTCAGATTTTTTTCCACGGCCACTGGGCCAGGGGAAATGCTGCCGGATATTTCCGGCAGCACTGACTTCCACGCGTGATGTGAGGAGGTAAGCGGCAGGCCGCGTCCGACACCAACGGGCGACGACGCATGCGGCAACGTCACCAAGGTGCAGAGACAAGCACCAGCAAGCAGCAACAGTAGCGACAGGCAACAGCAACGAGGAGCGGCAGCAGCAGCCAGCAGTAGCTACCTGTAGCAGCAGCAGCCGGCAACAGCAGCAGCTTGTAGTAGCTCGTAGCAGCAGCAGCCTGCAGCAGCAAGCAACAGCGACTACCAGTAGCAGCAGCTCGTCGCAACAGCAGCAATAGTGGCAGCGAGTAGCAGCAGCAGCAAGCTGTAGGAGCCGGAACAGCAATCAGCAGCAAGTGGCAGCAGCATCAGGCAGCAGGAGGCAGCACCAGCAGTAGCAGCAGCCGACAGCGGCTAGCAGCGGCAGCTGCTCCTCGCAGCCCGCAACTCGCCGCGAGCGACGGGTTACAAGCAGCAAGCCCACTACTTGCAGCAAGCAGCGGACTTCTAGTAGTGAAATCGCTGTTTGCAGCCCGCTACCCACAGCAAGCAGCGAGCTTGCTGATCGTAGCCCACTGCCCACAGCCAGCAATGAGGCTCACTGTGGCTGACAAAAGGATTAAAAAAGAGAAAAAAAAATCCCTCACCTTAGCAGCAGCTGCCACAGCTGTTGCAGGAGCCACAGCAGCCACAACAGCACGCAGCAGTAGCAGTAGCAGCGGTTGCTACTACAACAGTAGCCACAGCAGTAGCTGCAAGAGCAGCTATAGTAGCAGTAGCAGCAACAGCAGCCGCCGTAGTTGCAGCAATGGCTAGCAGCGGCAGCAACGGTAACAACAATAGCAATGGCATCAAAAACAACAACCACTGTAGTCGTGCAGTAGCGGCCCCAACAACGGCCACTGCTGATGTCAGCATCTCACTGCTGACGTCACTGCTGAAATCACTACTAACATCATGAATACACACAAAAAAGGGGGGAAGAAACTCTATAGTAGCAACCCTATAGATAATGCGACTGCAGCTACTAACATCAGCCGTCCTAGGCTGACGTCACTGCTGACATCATTAGCACAAAAAAAACCAAAAACATTACAAAGAGAGGGCACCAAAACCCACCATGGCTAGCAGCCCCAGTAGGGAGGGGTCCTCCTCTGTTAGGGGGATCCCCAAGGGGGGTATACCCCCCTTCTCTTGCAGCATTTGCAGTAGCTGTAGCACTAGTAGTAGCAGTAGTAGCAACAGCAGTAGCAACAACCCACAGGCGTCGTCGTCGGCACCCGTGACCCCATGGCTGTCATTTTGTATGAGCTCGCCGCCTTGATGCAGCAGCTTGTAACACTACAGCCACTGGCCTCACAGACTCCCACCATTGCCCCGCCGTCGTTCATTCCTCTTGGGCATGCCAACCGCTCTGTGTCTGCTGCCACGCATTACCTGGCACAGCTACAAACTCAACGTCAGCGGCAGACAATGGCCTCCATCCTTGGCCCCACTCTGGGCGCCGGCCGCAGGCAAAGGACTGTGAGACGCCGCCCCCGCCACTTTAAGCAGGCGCACAGTTCCGGAGCTGGGATTACAGCTTCCACATCTGGGCGCAGGGTGAAGGCTTGTGCGCCTATTACACCCTTTTGTACGACTCCACTCAGGCCGACCAGCTGTATGATGCTGGTCGCGCCATACGCGTCCTCGTCTTGTCGCTCCTCTGGCTTCCCGCCTAGCCATAGAGCCCTTCCTTGGTGACTTCACTGCTGGTGGGACCCCAGACCCTGCAACCGCATGGCACGTCCTCACCTGTCCCCATCGGTTTTCCAGCGACGCTGAGACCAGTTGACTGCTGTGGGAGTTCAACTCCCTACACATGGGAGAGACCGAGACAGTCACCGCTTACTTGCAGCGGGCTGAGGACATCCTCCGTCGCCTAGGCACCTATGCTCCACCCTCTCTCGCCGCGCTCCTCACCATCAAGCGCAGTGCCACCGGCGCATACGCGGACGTCTTCGTCCACTACTCCCAGGATGTCCTCTCCAGCATGGAGGCCTAGGGCACCCTCATGCCCTGGGCATACGAGCTCTTCCTCAGGATTGAGGAAGCTCACCTAGAGTCCCGCCTCTAGTGTATAGAGGCCCTCGCCTCCCCTGCCGTCGCTTCTGTGGCCGTCGCTTCCCCCGTAGCAGCTACCTCCACCAGCTCCTCAGAGCCGGGGAAGAAGAAGCGCCGAAGCAAGAAGGGCAAAGGTCAGCAATAGAAACAGCATTAGCATTCGACTCGGTCCAACTGTGGTGGCTCGGTCTGCCACAATTGTGGCCAGCCAAGGCACCGGTGGTACACGTGCCCGCTACCGACGGACAAGGTGCGCGTCATTGCCACCATGCACCGCCAGCGGGAGCACCGTCTTGCCTCTGCCGCCGTAGTTGTCGCTGGCCCTGACGCCTCGACCGTGTCTAGCAACTCCACTCCTCCGACAGCCACACCGATCCCATTGACGCCACCTCTGCAGCAGCATTTTCCGCAGCCGTCGGCGCCTCCGTTCCCTTCACCGGGAAACTCCTCCTTCTATCCGGGCTCAGGCGCTGTCACTCCGCACTTAGGCAACACTCCCGGGCCATCTACGTGTGAGCGTCAGTTGGAGCAGTTCATTGCGCTCCAGCTCGGCCTGTTTCGTCCTCCCCCCCAGGGAAGTACGATTTGTGTCACCTCCTGCTCGTCTCCATCGCCCTGCATGACTGAGATTGAGCTACAATCGTGTCTTGCTTCCTCGTCTGTCTCGCCATCTTCCGTGGTCTCCTCTGCCTCCTTTCATGATGACGTTGCGTGGCTTGATGATTGGCAGTATCGCTTCATGCCCCCTTCCACCGCGTACGCGTCTCTTGCTTGCTGCCACGTGATTGTTAGTGATCTCGCAACTCCGGTCCAGGACCCTACCGAGACCTAGATCATCGACTCCAGGCCACGCATCACATGATGGCCTCTCGTGAGACCTTTACTATGCTTGGTCCTATTGGCAATGAATCCGGTGTCCGGATGGGCTCCGGGTAGGTGTTACCTATCCGCGGCATCGGCATCGTTCGTTTCCGTGGTCCTGCCGGTGATGTGTTCTTGGCCGATGTCCTCTTCGTCCCAGGTCTTGAACTCAGCCTCCTCTCTGATACTGCCCTTGATCACATGAGCATGGACGTTGTGCACTCGCGTAGTGTTGGCACTGTCTCATTGCGTCTGTCCGGTCTTTTCGTCCTTCACGCCACCGCCCGTGGCAACCTGTGGCACATCCCTCGTCTGTCCTCCTCTCCTTTCGTCCGCTCCCCGTCGGTCGTCACAGGCCATGTGTTTGTCACAAGCACTCTCTCTCCGCAGCACACCCGCCTCTTACGCCGCCACCTTTGCCACGTCCACTCTGCTGCCGTCGACAACATGCTTCGCACCCAGCCGGCCAAGGGCCTTGACCCGGACACTTTTCCTTGGCCGTGCCCCATGGAGTGCATTGATTGCCCTCAGGGCAAGATGCATCGGTCCACATACCCTAGGTCCTCCTCCCGTGCATCCGCCCCTCTAGACCTGGTCCATTTCGATGTCATGGGTCCTCTCCTTACCAAGTCCAATGGCGAGCACGGCCGATATTTCCTCACCCTCACTGACGACTACTCTCGCTACCCTTGGGTCTGCTGCCTTCGGTAGAAGAGCGGTGTCGCCTGTGCCATTCAGGTCTGGCTTGTCCTTGCGGAGCGCGAGCGTGGTCGATCTCTTTGCTGATTTTTCTCTAATCAAGGTGGTGAGTACGTGGGTGAAACCACGGCTTTTCTCGCCTCCCACGGTATCCACCACGAGACATTAGCGCCCTACATACCCGCTCAGAACGGTGTCTCCAAACAGTGGAACCACACTATGGCCGACGCCCTCCGTACTATGCGGGTTGATTCTGGTCTCTCCGATGGCTTCTACTTTGAAGCCATGGCCTACATGACGTGGGTCTAGAACCAGATTCCCCATGGACCCCTTCCCCGCCAGTCCACGCCGTACCAGCACTGGTGCGGTCAGCGCGCTGACCTCTGCCCGGCTCACGTCTGGGGCTGCGTGGCCATTATGTAGCTACCCGTCCCACAACAGGGCGGCAAGCTCGCCCCCCGTGGACGTCCTTGCACCTTTCTCGACGTCTCTCATCAATCCAAGGCCTGGCGCTTCTAGGATCCATCCCGGCAATACATTGTCAAGTCCCGCGATGCCCTCTTCTTTGAGAAGCTGTTTCCCCACGATCTTATTCGCTCTGGCTCGTCCGTGTCCCTCCCATCGCGTGGAAGAGTGGTGAGTCCGTCCTCCGTCTTGCCGCTTCCGGGTGACACATCACATAGTCCCTCGGAGCCGGTAGCCCTAGTCGTGCCCGCTAGCCCCTCCGGGCCTGTAGCCACAGTCGCGCCCGCTGGCCCCTCCGGGTCAGCAGCTCCAGTCGCGCCCGCTGTCCCCTCCAGGCCAGCAGCTCCAGCCGCGCCCACTGGCCCCTCCGGGCTAGTAGCTCCTGTCGCGCCTGCTGGCCCCTTCGGGTCGGCAGCTCCAGTCGCGCTCGCTTGCCCCTCTGGGCCGATAGCCCCAGTCGCGCCTACTCGCCCCTCCGGGCCAGTAGCTCCAGTTGCGCCCACTGGCCCCTACAAGCCAGAAGCTCCAGTCGCGCCTGCTAGCCCCTCCGGGCCGGCAGTCCCAGTCAAGCCCGCTGGCCCCTTCGGGCCAACAGCCCTAGTCACGTCCGCTGGTCCCTCCGTGCCAGCAGCCCCGTCAGCCTCCGTCAGCCTCTGTCAGCCCGTCAGAATCGGTGCCATTTCCTGTCATACCATGCTACACGCATGGCCTAGGCAACAGCCTTCAACCCAGGCCGTCAGTGAGCGCGCAGACCGCCGCACTGCGCCCTGTGGCGCCTCAGCCCCCTGTCTCTCCATGTGTCTCTTCCACTCCTACGGTCGTTAGTGGGGACACTAGCACCAAGGCCCTCGACCTGACTACGTCAGCCATCATTGCAGACCTTCACCCGGGCTCCGCACTGGGCTATGCTATGCTCCATCACGAGCATCGGCTGTCTGAAAGAAGGTGGAACTTCTGAATGAGTGATTGATGAATGAGCCCAAGTGGGCTGATATACTCAGGACAGAGAGGGGACTGATCTGCTACCTAGGCGCACTTCAGCAATCTCTAATCTGCCACCTAGGCGGATTCTTGCAATCCATGTTGCTGACATGTTAGATTGCATATCTGACTATAATCACAGTAAAACTGTGATTGTAATTACATGGCCTAGTGAAGACCACTGGGCCACAGTCAGACACACCCCCTAGAGGCCCAGAAGGCTCATAACGTCTCCCGAAGGGGCATGGAGTCCAAAACGAGTCGATAGCTTTTGATGTTGTTCACAAGGTAGTGCCTTGGTGAAGATGTCGGCGATTTTTTCATGAGAAGTGACATGGCGAACCAAAAGTTCACCAGCTTGTACGAGCTTACGTGTGAAGAAGTAGCGGAGCTCGATGTGTTTGGTTTGTGAGTGATAAACAGGGTCTTTTGTTAGTGCGATGGTGCTTAGATTGCCACACCATAAGAGCGGTGTAGGTTGTGGGTGTCCAAGCTCGTAGAGTAAGTGGCGAAGCCACTTTGCCTCTTGTGCAGCCATGGTGCCGGCATACAATTCTGCTTCACACAACGAGAGAGAGACTGAGGAGGAGTGGGTGGAGCGCCAACTGATGAGTCCTGAACCAAGGTGGAAAGCATAGCCTTGGGTGGAGTGGCGATCAGCTTGATCGTCTGCCCAGGAAGATTCTGTGAAGCCTTGTAGGAAGATGGGGTTGGTACCACCGAGCGTGAGTCCATAGGTCTTTGTCGCTTAAAGGTACCGAAGGACTCTCTTGGCAGCCTTCCAATGTGTATCTGAAAACCGTCCTTAGGTGACAAAGCGAGAAAGAACACTGAGTGGATACGCAAGGTGTGGACGAGTGCAGACCATAGCGTACATGAGGGAGCCCACAAGTTCAGGATAAGGTTGAGAGGAGGGTTGAGTTGTCGGAACAGCCGGAGTAGTGAGGTTGTGGTCGGCTGCCATTGGAGTTGTCGTGCAGTTGCATGCGTCATGTCCAAAGCGAGTGAGAATTGAGTTGACATACGGCTCTTGGGAAAGAGTGATGATGCGCGCTGCTCGGTCACGACGCACCTCCATGCCGAGGTACTGAGTGAGTTCACCGAGGTCTTTCATTTGAAAGCGTTGCATGCGTGCTTCCTTGAGGGCAGTGAGCTCATCAAGGTTGTCTGATGCAAGCGTCATGTCGTCAACGTATGCAAGAATACAGCAACCGGATGTGGATTTGCGAAGGAAGAGACTTGCATCAGATTGGGATGGATGAAAGCCAAAGTTGATGAGAGTGTTTCGAAGCTTTGCATGCCAGTCTCGGGGTGACTTCTTTAGGCCATAGACTGGTCGTTGGAGGCGCCAAATGTTGTTTGGAGAGGACGGGTGGTAGCCCTTCGGACACTCAAGGTAGATGGTCTCATGAAGATCGCCTTAGAGGAAGGCAGTTGATACGTCCATTGCATGCAACTCGATGTCACGTGATACAGCGATGTGGAGGAGAGCTCTAAACGTAACTAACTTGGCTGTTGTAGAGTAGGTTTTGAAGAAGTAGATGCCTTTTTTTTTAGGGTACCCCTTTTTGACGTAGCGCGCTTTGAACTTGACAGGTTTGCCGAGAAAAAAATTCACACGGAAGAGCCACATCCCTTTGACGACGTTTGTTGTGGAGGGTCTTGGCTCCTCAATGTAGGTGTTGGTTGCTTGAAATGCATGGAGCTCACTCTCGATTGCTCTTTTCCACTCCTTTGCATGTGGACCAGCCATGGCTTCTTCAAAAGTGGTTGGCACTGGTATCTGTTGCTGTTTGTGAACTGTGGTGCTGATAATGGCATGTTGGTTGGTGCGTGGAGCGGAAGGAAGGCGAGGGAGATGGGTGTGCGTGAGGTCAGATGCCAAAGGACCCATGGCAAACCAGCAAGGGAGGGGAGTGTGTGTGGAGAGCATGTTTACAACCTCTTCTTGTCTATCTTATTGAAGAGCAAGATCACCCCCTGAAGGTAGATGAGGAAGAAAGGGACAAGAGGAAGACCCACGGGAGTGGAGTAGCTGTTTGGCAAGGATGCGTTCAGAACGTCGTAATGTGGGGGGAGGTGGAGGGGAGGAGGAGGAGGGAGAGGGTTGAGGAGGCGGAGGTGGAGGCAGAGGTGGAGGCGGAGGTGGAGGCGGAGGCGGAGGTGGAGGAGCAGATGAGGGGGAGGGGAGAGACGGAGGGAGGGTGGAAGAGAGAAATCAGAGGAGGGCAGGTTGGGAAGAGTGGGAGGGGGGAAGAGAGGAAGCGGAGGAGGTGGGGGTGGAGCAGTTGCAGATGTGGACGACAGTGGAGTGGAAGGGTCATTAGCAGGAGGCGTTGAAGGGGCATAGGAAAGGGGAGGGGAGGATGATGGTGATGAGACTTGTGGCAGGGTGGAGGGAGAGAGGCTGAAGTGCACCCAGTCAAGGGGCGGGGGGTCGGACTGTTGGTGGAGAAAATAGTGACGAGTTTCGTCAAAGCAAACGTCCACACTGCACATCTCTTGGCCGGTTGTAGGGTCAAGGAAACGATACCCAGGAGAGTGTGGCGCAAAGCCGAGAAAGACGCACGGAACAGCTTTAGGATCGATCTTGGACGTGTTTTGCTAAGAGCGTTGTCATTTGTTGAGAAGGTCATACCCTACTGCCTGATGAATTCGTTGTTAAATAATCATTTGGGCCACAAACTCCCTTTATTTGGCTACAAGCTGGAAATTCTTTCCGGAAAACGAATACATTTTTCCTTGGAGGAGGTTCGGCACTTGCCGACCTAACAAAATCCAAAACGCACTCGCGTGGCCTCCGACAGCCACGCGAGCGCCCGATTTTCCGGTGTCAGATGCGGAAATCGAGAGGACCGAGGTCAAATAGGACCACCTCATAGTTAAAAAAACGAATATAAGACTACGCATTGAAGTGATTTTGTTTATTATGAAAACACCCAGAACGAATTTAGACTACAAGTTATAAATTGTTTTGGAGCACGAAATCATCAGGCAGTAGGGTAAGCCGTTGAACCCCAGACACGAAGGTTGGAGACGTCGGGTTTGGACCCTGTCCATGCTTCCGCGGGAGTGCAGTTGGCAAGGAGAGAGGAGGGGTAGAAATTGTGCACATGTGAAGCTTAGAGGAGAGCGTACGTCCAGTAGTCGCGAGGGGTGGCGGAATGGGCAAGAAGGGTGCGGACGATGTTGAGAAGGGTCTGGTTACAACGTTCAGCCACTCCGTTTTGTTTAGGAGATTCTGGGACTGTCACTTGGTGATCAATGCTGCAGCTGGCGCAGTAATCTGCGAGAACGCGGGACAGAAATTCACGGCCACGATCGGACCACAGACGGCCGATGGAGCGGCCAAACCGGGCAGAAGCTTGGTTGGCCCAAGTGATGAAGGCAGTGTGAGCGTCAGATTTGGAGCGGAGAGGGATGGCCACGCCAAACCGAGAGTGATTGTTGACAATCGTGAGAAAGAACGAGTGGTTTGTGCGGGATACGGGGCGAATAGGACCGACAAGATCAAGGTGGACAATGTCAAGAGGCCGAGGAGCACGAGAGGGCTTGGGAGGGTGAGAAGCCACACGAAGTTTGCCTTGAGAGCACAAGCGGTACAAGGTAGTGCAGACAGAGGTGGGAGAGGAGGAAGCTGCGGAAGTCTGAGGACCATGTTGTGAGAGGATAGATTCTGCAAAACAATACAATTGGGGTGACAAAGACAATGATGATGGAGGATGAGAGGGTGGGAGAGATTGCGACATGGACAAGAGACGGTGGTGGTTGTTGTGAGTGCATAAGGATGCGTGATGCGAGGCACACGGATGTGGTAGAGGTTGTTGTGAAGGTGAAAGGTGGCAAGGTGATGACCAGTTGAGGTTGAGAGAAAGGCTTGAGTGCCAAACGCAGGAAAATGGACGTGCACTCCTTCTTGTTGTAGCTTGCGGACTGAAAGGAGGTTGGTGTGAAGTGAAGGAAGGTGGAGGCCAGTGACCTGACCATGAATGGAGGCTGGAGAGGCAAGAGTTACACGAGTGCGACATTCAAAAACCATGTCCGTAGTGGTACCGGAAAGAGGAACGGGGGACTGGAGAGGAGTGGTGTTGTCTGCATCCTTGAGAGAATGCAAGGTAGCTCCACAATCAAGGGTTTGCTCCGTGAAAGAGTCAGAAATCAAAGTGGGGGAGGGAGAGGACAAGGAGTAGATTTCGAATCCGGTTTCATCGGCAGTGTACATTGTGGTAACACTTGTATCGAGAGGGATGCGAGTGGCGAGAGTATTCAAGCTAGGTGTAGATACAAGTGTCACACTACCACGTTCAAGTGCTCTGAAATGGCTTGCAAGAGCCTTGCGCGCCTCAGCACGCCAGTTCGGTCTTTTAGCATAGGTCTTGCCAGGATGTTGGGTAAGCCACTGGTCTATCTTGAAATGGTCGCACGTACCTTGAGGGTGGTTGCGTCCACCACAGACCTTGCCTGCATGGGGCCCTGAGAGTGGCTTGTACTTATAGGGAGGGAACTTGTTAGGCCCTGTAATAAGATGAACCTGAGGAGAAGACGAGGTCAGCAGCGCTGAGGAGGGGAGAGGGGCATGAAGCACAGCAACTAGGGCTGCCGGCTGGTGCGTCTTCATGTTGTAGTCTTGTTCAGCGGCTGCGAGCTTTGGAGAGATGTTGTTGACTGTCAGTTCTGCGACAGGAAGTTGAAGAAGCATTTGGCGGATCACCTCAAAGCGAGAAGGAAGCCCGTGGATGATGCCCACACACACCACAGCTTCAGGAAGGTCAATGCTCATTACTTTGAGATCTGCAGCAATAGTGGTGCAAGCAGCAACGTAGCCACCTATGTCGGGAAAGGTGTCGAATGGGACATGGAAGAGGCAGACAATTCTGATGCCGCAAGAGGTTGAAGTGCAAGCATCAAAGCGCTCCTTGAGGTAGTCCCAAACTGCCTTGGCACTTTCACCGATTGCTCAAATGTCGTTGTGTATGGCAGAGTTGCAGGTTGCCAAGAGAGACATGAGAGCGTTGTCATTGGCAAAATCCCACTTCTCGTGGTCTGAGCTGTCCTTGGCAGGTTCGACGCCACTGCCCACACCTGTGATGATTTTGTGGAGCAAAATACCATCGATGCGGGTCAATTTGAAGTACGTAGAGATGTTAAAGGCCCACAGCTTGTAGTTGTTGGTGCCGTCGCGTTCAGTGGTAGGCTTAGGAATGCCAACAAGGGCGCCGGTGACAGCTGCAACTGAGGCCGTGTTGAAATGGAGGCCGGTGTTGAGGGAGATGTGAAGGACAGAGAGGAATCTGAGTTGGGTGGCAAGCAGAATACCACACAGGATGAAACGTAGAGAGGACTCCTTGTGATGGAGGCAAGGGTGAAAAAACCCTTGCCTTGATGAGGGAGGCAACGCAGAAGCTGCTAAGGCGGCCCTGAGATCAGTGTCTGTGCTCTGGTACCATGTCTGAAAGAAGGTGGAACTTCTGAATGAGTGATTGATGAATGAGCC
>SZWC01003176.1:61684-79581 GCA_023375785.1 Penium margaritaceum | reverse complement strand
GTGTTGAGGGAGATGTGAAGGACAGAGAGGAATCTGAGTTGGGTGGCAAGCAGAATACCACACAGGATGAAACGTAGAGAGGACTCCTTGTGATGGAGGCAAGGGTGAAAAAACCCTTGCCTTGATGAGGGAGGCAACGCAGAAGCTGCTAAGGCGGCCCTGAGATCAGTGTCTGTGCTCTGGTACCATGTCTGAAAGAAGGTGGAACTTCTGAATGATTGATTGATGAATGATCCTAAGTGGGCTGATATACTCAGGACAGAGAGGGGACTGATCTGCTACCTAGGCACACTGCAGCAATCTCTAATCTGCCACCTAGGCGGATTCTTGCAATCCATGTTGCTGACATGTTAGATTGCATATCTAGTTGCAATCACAGTAAAACTGTGATTGTAGTCAGGGAGAGCTGAACTGGACTTCTCATAATTAAATGGCCTAGTGAAGACCACTGTGCCACAGTCAAACATCGGCATGCCATCATGGATGCACTCGTGCGCATCCCACTTGGAGCTCGAGATGCACACACTCTTTCATTCCGCTTCGTAGCACGCCCAAAGAACCCAGCTACCCTACGCAAGGCTCGAGCCTCTCCTGAGGCCGCGCATTGGGATGTTACCTCCACCGACGAGCTCGCTGCTATCCGAGAGCAGCACGTGTATGACCTCATCGACCTTCCTCCAGGTCGGAAGGCCATCGGTGCCAAGTGGGTCTTCCGCCACAAATGGAAACCGGATGGGTCCTTGGACAAGTACGAGGCCCGCCTCACAGCCAAGGGATTTGCTCAAGTCCCCCGGGTTGATTACGACCAGATCTTTGCCCCAATTGGTCGATTCTCCACTAGCCGAGCGCTCTTCAGTGTGTTTGCTCAGCATGGGTGGGAGCTGCATAAGATGGGCGTGAGCAACGTTTTCCTGCAAGGCTCGCTTGGGGGTGAGGAGCTCAACATGGTGTAGCCCCCAGGTTTTGACGACGGCACTGGGAGAGTCTGGCGGCTGCAAAAGGCTCTTTATGGCCTGAAGCAGTCGCCTCGGTGCTCAAACCAGGAGATCAGCAGCACAATCCTCCGTAGTAGCCTCCTGCGTAGCACCGCTGACCCCGCATTGTTTGTCAGCCCGCAAGGCCAGACCTTCACCGTTGTTCTGGTCTACGTCAACGATCTCCTCATTACGTCGCCAGATATGGTTGCCATCCACCGTGTCAAGGACCTACTGCACACCGCCTACAAGATGAAGGATCTCGGGTCTGCCCAAGTCTTTCTGAGCATGGAGCTCGAGCATGATCACTCCGAGAGCATCTTGTATGTCCACCAGGCTGCCTATGTGCAGACCCAGTCCACTCGCTTTGCTGAGGACCTGCCCCCCATGCCGAGTGCATCTTTACCCATGTCATCTGATGGCCAAGTGAATCTCAAGAGTCCTGAACCAGCCATTATGGGGGAGCCAGTTGACGTGACCATGTATCTGAGAGTCATCGGGTCACTGATGTTCCTGGCGACGACGACACTCCCAGACATCGCGTTCGCCGTCAACCTCCTAGCTCAGTTTTCTCAGGAGCCCCGTCACCTTCACTTCGAGGCCGTGATCCGAGTACTGCGCTATGTCGTCTCTACTCCTCGGCGGGGTCTCATGTTCCGCCACCAGTCGTCTATTGTCACGGCGGGCTACATCGACAGTGACTGGGCCGGCAGTTCAGACGGTAAGAGTCGAACAGGCTGGATATCTCTGATCGGCGGCACGGTTGTATTCTTGTTGGATCTGGAGGCGAGAGGGAGCCTTGGAGCAGCGAGCATGTGTGATTGGAAGGGCATCACTTGTGCTGAAGAATGGTTGTTGAATCACTCAAAATGATGGAGTACATATAGAGCTAGAGCTTGGGCAAGTCAGCCCTCTCACAAGCCACACCACTTAGCCATGGAGGCTAAGGCTCACACACTAGAGTCCATAATCTCACACAAGGGAGGAAATCAGCCTAGCAATCAGGCTGACCACTCACACACGACCTAGAGAGCTAGAGAATGCTCTCATGGCACACTCCTAATGGTCACATAACCCACAAACCCATGGAGAATCGCCATGTGTCCATGGCTAGCACACAAGGATCTCACCTCACCTAAAACGTAAGGAGAGGTACCTTTATCCTAGTCAGCACACTCTGACAAGGCAATCCTAAGACCAAGGACCTTTTTGGATATTTTTCCCATCAGGTCTTGACCCTGGACCTCTTGCCTTTTTCTTTTCTCAGGCTAAAGCATGGAGCCATCGCCCATGGTCACCCGGATATCGGCGGTCCATGACCCCCGAAACTTCGAAAACTCATATCTCCCAATCCGACCGTTGGATCGGCCTCAAACTTGGACCGTAGACATTGCGCCACCTGATCTTTCCAATGGTGAAGTCGGATCGACGATCGGAGCAGGCATCTGGTACTTTCCTGGAACTTGCTCCTGAGGACCTGAAACTGAGCCGGATGGCTCCTTTCCCAACAATCTCCCACTTTGCCGCAGTCATAGTGGACTGAGTCCACATGCCTTCATGCAGAACTGCTGCTTCTCACGGGTCACTGGCTTGGTGCAGAAATCAGCGACCTGCTTGCTGGTTGGAGTAAACTCCAGCTTGATAGCACCCTCCTGCACCATGTGCCTGATGAAATGATATGCGATATCGATGTGCTTGGTGCGTGCATGGTGCTCAGGATTCTTGGCGAGTGCGATTGCGCTCTGGTTGTCGACGCGCACAGGAACTGGAACTGCTGCACTCCCACTCATCTCTGCCATGAGACGCTGGAGCCAAACTGCTTCCTTGGCTCCAAAGCTGAGAGATACGTACTCAGCTTCTGTACTCGAGGTGGCCACGACCACCTGCCGCTTGCTGCACCAGCTGATGGCACCTCCATTCATGAGAAATACATGTCCAGAGATGGACTTGCGGGTCTTAGGATTTGAAGCCCAATCTGCATCTGTGTAGCCGATGATGATGTTGTCGTTGCCGTTGTAGGTGATGCCGACGTTGATGGTTCCAGCAAGGTAGCGGAAGATCCGCTTCACTGCCTTTTGGTGCTCCAGTCCGGGATTAGCCATGTGCTGGCTCACAGCGCTCACAGCCTGTGCGAGGTCCGGCCTGGTTGCCACCATCAGGTACATGAGACTGCCGACGGCGCTCTGGTACTTCTGCCGCTCGGCTGCATCTGCTTCTCCATTGAAACTCACGAGGTACTGCCGCGTCTCCAGCGGCGTGCCGATGGGTTTTGCCTCTGCCATGCCAAACCGCTACAAAACATCCTTGATGTAGCGGCTCTGCTGCAGCGAGAGAGAGCGTGACTTGCGATCACGCGTGATCTGGATACTGAGGAAGTATGATGCCTCCCCGAGATCAGACATCTGGAAGCGCTCCTGCATGGCTTCCTTGAACTCCTACAGTGCAGACATGCTGTTGGAAAGGAGGAGCATGTCATCCACATAGACAATGATGATGAGGATCTCATGCTCATACTGCCAGCGATACACGCTGTAGTCACACTCGCTGCGCTCAAACCCCATGCACTGCAACGCCGCATCCAACTTCTGGTTCCAAGCACGCGACGTTTGCTTGAGGCCGTACAGCGACTTCTGCAGCTTACAAACCAGGTGCTCTTGGCCATCCATGACGAACCCCTCCGGCTGCTCCATGTAGATCTCCTCCTCCAAGTCACCATTCAACAATGCCGTCTTGACATCCATGTGGTGAACCTCGAAGTCCTCAGCTGCTGCGTAAGAGAGGAGCGTGCGTACAGAGGCAAACTTTGCAACAGGGGCAAACGTTTCTGTGTAGTCGATGCCCCCTTGTTGCGAGTAGCCCTTGGCGACCAGCCTCGCCTTGTACTTTTCCAAGTTACCATCTGCTCCCCGCTTCTTCTTGAACACCCACTTGCACTTGATCACCTTACGTCCAGGTGGACGCTCAGTCAGCTCCCATGTGCCGTTGTCCAGCTGCGACTGTATCTCTTGCTGCACGGCTTGCGCCCAATCTGCTGCATCCGGTGCAGCCATGGCCTCCTTGTATGACGTTGGCTCATCTGAATCTGCTGCAACTACAACGTTCATCTGTTCTGGTTTCTGCAGCATCCAGAAATGGCCGCGCTCACCAGGCTTGTAACGCACCCTAAGAGGGTACCTGCGACCTGGTGCTGGAGCGTTAGCAGGCGGCTGGCGCGGTGCTGCTGGCACAACTGCTGCTGCTGGTAGTGCTCCATCTCCCTCCTCTGTTTCTGCCGATGAGGCTGTTGTATTTGCTTCATCAGACATGGGAGAGTAGAGTGATTCTCCCACTGTCACAGTAGAGGAAGGATCAGGAGAGACTGGGTCAGGAAGGATTTCTACTCCCACTGTCTCGTCAGCTGCTGGTTCTGCTGCCTCTTCACACACAATGTTGGTGCCGATGACGTTGCTCTCGTTGAAGACGACATCCCTGGAGATGATGACGTGGCCTGTATCCCTCTCGTAGAGACGATAGGCCTTGCTTGCCACGTCGTAGCCAATCATCAGCATCTGCGCACTCTTTGCGTCCCATTTCTGCTGCTTCTCCTTGGGCACGTGCATGTGCACCAGGCTGCCAAATGCTCGAAGATGACCCACGCTCGGTTTCTTACCGAACCATGCCTCGTACGGCGTCATCTGCTCCTGCGCCTTAGTTGGACTACGGTTCTTGATGTAGACTGCAGTGCTCACGGCTTCAGCCCAGAAGTCGTAGGTCAGTCGAGCCGCGTGCAGCATGGAGCGCGCCGACTCCACAATGGTACGGTTGGCGCGTTCTGCTACACCGTTCTGCTGCGGTGAGTACGGCGCGGTACGCTGCGCCTTGATGCCAGCTGCTGCGAGGTAGTCCTGGAACTCCTTGCTCAGGTACTCTCCACCGCGATCGCTGCGCAGCGCCTTGATCTTCTTGCTAGTCTGGTTCTCCACCATGGCCTTGAACTCCTTGAACCTGTCAAAGCACTGGTCCTTGGAAGGAAGGAAGTACACATCAGTGTAATGGCTGAAATCATCAATGAAGGCCAGGAAATACCTAGAGCCTCCAAAGCTCTGGGTCTGCATCGGTCCGCACAAGTCCGTGTGGACCAGCTCCAACACGTCCTTTGCACGCTCCCCTGCTCTAGAGAACGCCTCCCGGTGCTGCTTCCCCTCCAAACAGCCGATGCACAACTGCTGCTCAAAGTTAGAGATTGTAGGCAGGTCATGCACCATCTGCTTTGCTTGAAGCTGCTGTAAGGCGCGCATGCCGATGTGGCCGTAGCGCGCATGCCAGATCTCGCCATCTGTCGCCTGCACCACTGCTGCAAGACTCTGCTCACGCGGGATCTTGGTCGCCCCCAGCAGGCGGTACATGTCGCCCTCCTTCACCGACTTGGCCAACTCCTCTCCTGTTTCCTTGTCAAGGATGTAGCCATAATCATCGTCAAAAACAACGCGCAGTCCTGTGTTGGTGAGAGAGGACACTGAGAGAAGGTTGAACGCAGCATCAGGTACATACAGCACGCCATGGAAAACTCCCACTTCAATGCCACGCGGGGTCTCCAACCACATCTCCACAATCCCAATCCCCTCAGCATACACCACCCGATCATCACCCAAAGCAATCGGACGGGGGGGNATGGAGAGCAGCTGCGTGAACCACTCCTTGTGGTGCGTCAGACTCTTGGTACACCCCGAGTCCTTGTACCACGCCAGATCCGCCTTTTCCTTCTGCGACATGTCAGACTTCGCCATGAAGAGACGGTCGCGCACGTCCTTGGCGCCGTTCATGTTGCCAAAATGGCGCACGCCAGTCTGGTTCTGCTGCTGCTGGCGTTGCTGTGACTGCTGCTGCTGTTGCTGTGGAGATTGCTGCTTTTGCTGCTGCCGCTGCTGCTCCTCCTGGTCCCTCTTAAACTTGAAGCACTCTTTCTTGTAGTGCCCCTCTTTCTGGCAATAGTGGCATTTGCCTTTCTTTCTGCCTTTGTGCTGTCCAGACTGCTGCTGCTGCTGGTGGTTGCGTGAGCTCGTGGCCACAAAAGCTGCTTCACTGCTGCTGCCGCCATTGCGTTTTGCTACATTGCGACGCAATTCCACCTGCACCAGGTGTGTGCAGATGAAATCGAGATCGAGAGTTGGCTGGCACTCCAACGTCTCTCGCACCGTGTCGTAGCTCGTTGGGAGTCCCCTCAGCAAGAGGAGGATGAAGCGCGTCTCTTCCACAGGATTGCCGGCCGCTCTCAGCTGCTTTGCCAGCTCCTTTGCCCTGTCCAGATACGCCTCCATCCCTTCTCCACCCTGCATTTTCAGCGCCATCATCTTTTCCTCCAAAAGCATGAGGAATGCAGGATCCTTGCTCTCATACTTCTTGCACAACGTGTCCCACCCCTCCTTTGCCGTAGCCTTGTCACTCACGTACTGAAGATGCAGGTTGGAGATGGTGTTGACAAGCAACCTGTACGCCTGCCTGTCCTTCTTCTTCCACTCCTCATACGCCGCTAGTACAGCTGCAGAAGAACCCGCATCAGCTGCACCCTTTTGTGGCGTCTTCCCCGCCACCACCTGCGCTGCGGTGATGCCTTTTGCCTGTGGAACAGGAGCCGGCTCGTCGCCGCTCACCACCTCCCACAAGCC
The DNA here is from genome assembly GCA_023375785.1 of Penium margaritaceum. Lineage (NCBI taxonomy): Eukaryota > Viridiplantae > Streptophyta > Zygnematophyceae > Desmidiales > Peniaceae > Penium > Penium margaritaceum. The sequence continues at coordinate 72,962 of SZWC01003176.1, read as the reverse complement.
CCTCTCCTCCAAAAGGAGGCGGGTACGGATCTTCCAAAACGTGAAGTTGGCGCGTCCTTCCAGCCTCTCCAAGGGCTGGGCTGCTGTTACCACACCTGCTGCTGCCATTTTGAGCCGTGGTGATGCTCAGCGCTGCCCTTGAAAAGCGGCGCTACCCCTGCTTCTGCTGCTGCTTCAGCCAGAAATCTGTCTGACAGAAAATGGACTGTAGAGGCCAGCAGACTGGGAATTTTGAAAAACTGAGCCCACCACTGAAAAATTCAGCTCAAAACCTTTCAGATCGACCCATAAAACAGGGTCATGAACAGGGGATTTTGAAAGATATGCCCTCTTGAAAACAGGGTATGCTTCTGCTCCTACTCCAACTCAGACCAGCCAGCTTGTAAACGGCGTTTCTCCCAAACGAATCGATGGATTGCAAACATTTTTGCACCAATGGAAAGCTTAGGAAATATACTACAATTCGCATGTGCCACTTTTTAAATTTGACAAAGAAACAAGAGAGTTATGGTCATCACAAGGCGACAGTCTTACTCATAGAGAAGAGTGTAGCCCTGGCCGACCTTGTTTTGAGCATACCTCTCAATCCGACCGTTGGATCTTTGCGATCTTGGGCTTGTTGGAAAGCTTGTCTCTAGAACTTGAAAATCCAATGGTTGATTGTCAAATCTGGTGAAGTTTTCACCCCAACCCGGCACTCTCAAAGTGACGGCTTATGCTGGCTGAAAGTGGCAGAACCTGGCTCTGATACCAAATGTTGGATCTGGAGGCGAGAGGGAGCCTTGGAGCAGCAAGCATGTGTGATTGGAAGGGCATCACTTGTGCTTAAGAATGGTTGTTGAATCACTCAAAATGATGGAGTGCATATAGAGCTAGAGCTTGGGCAAGTCAGCCCTCTCACAAGCCACACCACTTAGCCATAGAGGCTAAGGCTCACACACTAGAGTCCATAATCTCACACAAGGGAGGAAATCAGCCTAGCAATCAGGCTGACCACTCACACACGACCTAGAGAGCTAGAGAAATGCTCTCATGGCACACTCCTAATGGTCACATAACCCAAAAATCCATGGAGCATCGCCATGTGTCCATGGCTAGCACANTGCTGAAGAATGGTTGTTCAATCACTCAAAATGATGGAGTACATATAGAGCTAGAGCTTGGGCAAGTCAGCCCTCTCACAAGCCACACCACTTAGCCATAGAGGCTAAGGCTCACACACTAGAGTCCATAATCTCACACAAGGGAGGAAATCAGCCTAGCAATCAGGCTGACCACTCACACACGACCTAGAGAGCTAGAGAAATGCTCTCATGGCACACTCCTAATGGTCACATAACCCAAAAATCCATGGAGCATCGCCATGTGTCCATGGCTAGCACACAAGGATCTCACCTCACCTAAAAAGTAAGGAGAGGTACCTTTATCCTAGTCAGCACACTCTGACAAGGCAATCCTAAGACCAAGGACTTTTTTGGATATTTTTCCCATCAGGTCTTGACCCTGGACCTCTTGCCTTTTTCTTTTCTCAGGCTAAAGCATGGAGCCATCGCCCATGGTCACCCGGATATCGGCGGTCCATGACCCTCGAAACTTCGAAAATTCATATCTCCCAATCTGACCGTTGGATCGGCCTCAAACTTGGACCGTAGACATTTCGCCACCTGATCTTTCCAATGGTGAATTTGGATCGACGATCGGAGCAGGCATCTGTTACTTTCCTGGAACTTGCTCCTGAGGACCTGAAACTGAGCCGGATGGCTCCTTTCCCAACAATTCTGGCGTAGTGGCAAGACGGGGTGCATTGCACGCAGCACTGCCAAGGCTGAATATGTGGCCCTGGGCTCAGGCGCGTGTGAGAGTGTGTGGTTGCATTGTCTGTTATCCGCGTTGCATCAGTCCATCGCATCCATCACGTTGCATTGTGAAAGTGAGAGTGCCATGGCCATCGCCAACAATGGCGGCGTGCATCACACATGCACAAAGCACATCAACATTGAGTATCACTATGTGCGTTTGTTGTTGCACGACAGCAACATCAGCATTGTGTGGGTTGAGACAGCACCTCAGCTGGTTGACTTCTTGACCAAGGTACTGAAGCTCGACTCGTTCAAGAAGGCTGTAATTTCTATCAGTGTGCGTCTGTGAGTTGCGCTCTTTGTCCCTGCCTGCGTCTCTGCATACCCTGGGGGAGGTTGACTATTGACTGTGTCTCTACCCGCCCATGTGCACTACGCGTGTGAGTCATGGGGGAGTGTTGGTTTTTGCGCATCCTTATTGTGCTCTGCTGTGTCCTCCCGACTTGTGTACATCGTCGTGCATATAACTAACAACGACACTTGACACTGCTGGAGTGTCGTCCGGTGGAGCCGACGCACGTTGACGACTACACGCTGCTCGCTGGAGCCTCCTCCCTCCGGTGACGTGCTCAGCTCCATCGGCTGGCCTCCTCGGCGGTCGGGCCGCCAGCGGACACTGCAATTGGTGTGTGGGCTTTGGCCTAACATCCCTTTGTGGACAGGGAGGTTACTTGGGGTGTGGCACGATGCTATAGTCGAGGTTATGCTGGTCGAGACCCGCGCACCTCGTGAGTTCTACCGGTGTGATGTGGAGACCCATTGCCTCCATGTGTTACGTATGATCCATGCAAGGTTATGATGTTCGAGACCCGCGCACCTGTTGAGTTCTACCTGTGTGACATGGAGACCCATTGCCTACATGTGTTATGTATGATCCATGCATGATGTGGTCGAGACCCGGACACCCGAAGACATTTTCCGGGGTCACGAGGAGACCTTGTTTCTCTTTCTCTCTTGCATGATGTATGACACGTAGGTGTATGATTAACTTCGTGCATGGTCCAGACCCGGGTATTTGGTGGGATGCACCATTATCACAAGGAGACCCTGTGCTGTGGTATGCTTGATCAGTGCTCGCTATGATTGATTGCCTGAGCCATCATCTCTTGCCTTCGCTCAGACATCATCATGTTGATAGTTGTGTCAACCAGGGGGAGTGTTGGTATGTGTGGCTTCCATCCGTCACGAGCGACGGCAAGGAGAGCAGCGGCACACAGAGCGCAACGACGTGGTCCCCGATGCGGACCTCGGAGAGACTCGTGCGTCGGCCGGTGGTGGACCACCCACTCGGAGCTCACTAACGACTGCCCTAGCGTCGTGGATGTTGTCTTAGACCTCTTGCTGTTTTTCTGCAGCCTATCCTTAATGCGGACGCTGCTGGCGCCAGAGCACCGACAGCTCTGATACCATGAGAAACTTCCAAGAACCTTCCAAACCACTTTCCGCAACACTAGGCGTCAGCGCTAGGTCAGCGTGTGAAAACAGTCACAAGTCAGAGACAAAACTACAAGGATCTGGGTAGGGACACGTACAGAGTGTCAGGAAGCTCCAAATGAATACAATTTTAAAGAGAGATAAAAAATGACAAGTCCACAGCATAAACACCTATCGTGGCGCACGACAGGTGTCGCACGCGGCACTGCAAGGTCTGTCCTAAAACCGCCAAAAAACACTATTTTGGCCGTAGACAAATCAGAACGCTACATCGTCTGAACGCAAAGATGTGAAATCTCAAGCCGGACGCTACGATTGGTCACACACATAAGTCCAGCACCGATCGTTGGACATAAAATACAAAACATGCAAATCGGGCTCAAGAGCCAGTCCACCGAGAAAACTCTAGCGTCTGTAGAAAAACCGTAAAGTACCCCGACAAGCACCCAGGGCGTCGTGGCAGCTCTCTGGCAACTACTGGTGGATGGAGCCACCACTCTTTGGTGCTCCGGCGCCAGCTGCGTCCGCATCAAGGATAGGCTACAAAAAAACAGCAAGAGGTCTAAGACAGCATCCACGACGCTGGGGCAGTCATCGGTCAGCTCCGAGTGGGTGGTCCACCACCTGCCGACGCACCGGTCTCTTTGGGGCCCGCATCGGGGACCACGTCTTGGCGCTCTCCTGTACCACTGCTCTCCTTGCCGTTGCTCGTGACGGGTGGAAGGCACACACACCAACACTCCCCTTGGCTGACACAACTGTCAACATGACGATGTTTGAGCGAAGGCAAGAGATGATGGCTCAGGCAATTAATCATAGCGAGCACTGATCAAGCATACCACAGCACAAGGTCTCCTCGTGACAATGGTGCATCCCACCAAATGCCCTGGTCTGGACCATGCACGAAATCAATCACACACCTACGTGTCAAACATCATGCAAGAGAGAAAGAGAGACAAGGTCTCCTCGTGACCCCGGAAAATGTCTCCGGGTGTCCGGGTCTCGACCACATCATGCATGGATCATACATAACACATGTAGGCAATGGGTCTCCACATCACACCGGTAGAACTCACCAGGTGCGCGGGTCTCGACCAGCATAACCTCCACTATAGCATCGTGCCACACCCCAAGTAACCTCGCTGTTCTCAAAGGGGTGTCAGGCCAAAGCCCACACACCATCACTCCCCCTGGGCTGCAGAGGCTGATAGTACAAGCAAAGCTGATGGCTACTCCCAACACAATCCGTGAGGAGGGAGCACGGTTCCCTCATGGCCACATACCCCTGCACAGCAATAGCAAGGGTGACCTCGATGCTGGTCAGATGTGCTCGCACAGAGCCTCACCCCGGAGCAGCGTCGTCGCTGTCGTCGTCGTCGCCATCATCGTCGTCGATGTCGTAGTCGTCACTGCTGTCGTCATCTGCTGATGTGACTGGTGCAACACTAAGGGCCTCCTCCAAAAAAATCGCCTGTTGTATGGCCTCCAACTGCTGAGCTGCTTATCGCGTCGCGGCCTCCGCAGTGTCGAGGCACTTGTGGAGCTCCACAAGCTCTGGCACGGCAACCGACCAGCTGGCTGCATCTGCGGCATGTAGACGGTCAGTCGCGGAACAAACCTGACAGTGGACCTCGATAGTGTGCGCGTCGGCACTAGCTAGAGCCTCCTATAGCCTCGCGGTCTCACCCCGTCGGAAGGAGTGGAGCTGCGCCTGCTCGTCGCACATGTCGACGTCCTCTACGTCAGTTGTCAACTCAAGTACCGCCGGGTCAGGAGGTACTGGTAGAGCGCGAGCACAAGACAATGAGTTACCATGTAAGTTGTCTGGGGCTATACGAACGACTGCTACGAAGGCACCTGTTGCTCGTGACACACCTGTCGCTCGGCCGTTAGCTGCTGGCCGGACGTCGTCATGTGTAGGTACAGCTGCATCCGCGGCGACGTCGTGGTCTTCGAAGGTGCGGTCAGTGACGTGGTGCTCCTCGTGACCCCTGGTGCGCAGCCCATCATCCACCTACTGCTGGAGGTCCGCCTGTCCCAGACATGCATCCTGTAAAGACCACTCAGCTGCCTCGAGACGCCTGTGTACATCCTCCACAAACTTCTCGACAGTCCGTCGTGCTAGAACATCCACGGTGTAACAGCGGCTGCTGGCCTCCCGGAGCTTGACCATGATACTCTGCACGTGTGCCTCTACTCGAGCTACCACTGCCTCCTGCTTATCAACCACAGAGCGTAGGCGCTCGGGTATAGGAACTGTAGCTCGGACGAGAGTAGTTGTGTCCTCGGCTGGAACCGCCATGGTTTTAGCAACACCTGTCAGGGCAGCAAGGTGTCGGAGGTCTGCAACTCACTCTACATCCTCCATGTCGTACACACGGATGTCTGCTCTCACCAAGGGGCCATCTCGTGCTCGTGCCGCGGCTACTACAAGAACCGCAGTGCACTGGGCCTTTACGTCTGCCTCCGACCTTGCGTCCGACCACTCCACGACGGACGACTCATCCTTATAGAGGAATTCTACCTCATCCTGGTGGTCCATCACCTGCTCCTGCTGCCCAATGCTATCTGTCTGAACCACCTGGGCATCTGCTGGGGGCCGAGTATCAACATCTCTATCACCTGCTCCTACTGCTACTCCTGGCACCATGACAACTGTCTCCACACTAGCTAACGCGGGAGCGCGCACACCGTCAGGTGCAGCTCCTGCATCGGCCGTCGTCATGTCATCCGCCAGGGTATCAACGAACACCATCTCCATCCCCCACTCAGACTCAGCCTTGGACCAATCCTCCTCCAACGAAGAGTCTCCATCAGGGCGAACGTCTCCCCCCGCCGATCTCTCTGCTATTTGAGTCTGTTGTGTAGCGTCATCCACCTCAATCATCGTGCGCTGTAAAGCAGTCGCATCGCCAATGCCGAGTTCCGCCGCGGTCGTCAGTGGACAAACCATCCCCCCCATGACTAACACCTCAGCAGGAGCTGTGGGGACTCGGCAGACCAACCCTGTGGACAGGAGACAAGGGGGTCACGTCACCTGAGACTCCTCCCACAGCCGCGTCTGATGGTGCTGCCTGTGCGCGACATGCAAGACGAGCAGCTCGCCGCCGCGCACGACGAGTGCAAGAACGAGCCGTGCGGCGAGGGGCTGGGGGTCCGTCCGTCGGTATGATGCCGAGAGCCTCCAAGATGGAGCGAAGGGCGACGGATGTAGACGAGAGATCCGGTATGCTAGCATCGTCGGAGGAAGGGATGCAGGATCGGGAGGAAGATGAGGATGAAGTGGGAGGTGACACCTGCGGCGAGGTGGCATCTTGCTCAGAAGTCACGTGGTGAAGGAGCTGCTGGACCATGCGCTTGAGGTTCTGGACCTCCATGTGTAGGGCGGCCATATCACCACGTAGAAGCATTGTGGCATCATTCAGTGACGTATCCACTGAAGGAGGAGGTGGGGAGGATCGCACCCAAGGGGGATGCCACCAAAGAAGGCGATGTCGGCACTGGCGCCAGCCATGCTGCTATCTCAACAGTAATAGCATGAAAACCCTGAGGACAAGTGGGACTCGTGCCACGGCTGCATCGACCACTGTGCCTCTGGCGGCTGCCACGGCTGAAGCTCAGGCATAGACCATGGCGATGGCAATGCCTACGGCCACACTACATAGCTCATGTCGAGGGCTGAGCGTGGGTGAGTCCTACACACTCGACCCTGGTGGTGCAAAGCACCACGTGGAGGGATACAAATGCAGCAACGTCTCTCAGACGGGCTGCAAAGTCGTGAGTCACAACGACAACCTCAGCCGTAGTATGATGCTAAAATGTTGCATCGGGTGGCGATGGTGCAACTATCACAACGTGCGACCTCAAGTCGCCTTCGGTGCCGCTAATGTTGTACCGGTTGCCACCGTAAACGGACGGCTGTGGCGTCAAGCCACCTTCGCTGCTGCTACTACTGTTGCGACTCTCGCGACGGCTCCTGCTACAGCGGTTCCCGCCGTCAGCCGACGGCAGTGGCCTCGGCCACAATAAAATGACAAATAAACAAAAGAAACACGAAAAATCCTTTTTCTTTGGCGTCACCTCCGCGGGTGCCCCTTTTGGGGTTGTTCCAGGGTGTCCCCTTGAGGACCTCCCCCTGTGCTCTCCCCCTCCCCCCTCTCCTTTTTCTTTCTTTGGATGTGCAGGCTCGAGCCTTGCCTCGAGCGAGCCCGTCGAGCGAGCTTGCTCGGCGAGCTAGCTTGTTGAGAGCAAGCAGCCTCACGTTGCTTGCTTGAATCGCGAAGCTACGATGCAGCTTTGCGGGGCGAGCAAGCAGCAGGAGTGGCTGATGTTGCTGCGTCTGCCATTATTGCGTGGGCTACTGCTGCTATTGCAGCCAGCGTGAGCAGCTGCGGCCGCGCGCTGCAACTTCTCGCCGGCGCCGCTGCTACTGCTGCTGCTGCCGCTACGCCTGCTGTACGCCGCTGCTGCTGCTACAACTGCTTGCAGCTATTGATGCTGCTATTGCTCACTGCCGCCTGCTTCCTACTGTCGCTGCTACTGTAGCTGTTTGCCGTCGCCGCAACTGCTGCAACTGCTTGCCGCCACCGCTACTCATACAGCTGCTTGCCACTACTGCTGCTGCCCCGGCGCCTTCAACAGCAGCTGTGCAGCTGCTTGCGCATCTATGGCAGCGGCTGTAAGCTGCTACTGTGCTGCAGCACAGCTGCGTGCTATTGCTGCTGCTGCTATGCGCTGCAGTTTCTCCACATTGCTGTTGTCAAGCGTTGCTATTGCGTTATTGCTCTGCTGCGCTACTGCTGTTGCTTCTGCTGCTGCAGCTCAATGCTGCTGCTGCCCGCCGCCGACTGCTACTACTGCGCAACGCTCCTGCACGCTGCTCCTGTTACGCGCTGCTACTACTAGCTGCTGCTAGCGGCTACTAGCTGTTGCTAGCGGCTCCTGATGTCGCCGTTGCTCGAAGCTCCTGCTGCCGCTGCTGCAAGCTACTGTGGTTGCTGCCACTGCTCTTTACAGCCGCCGCAAGCTGCTTCTCCTTCCTTTTTTTTCTGTGTGTGTATGTGTGTACATACCGGTAGCCAGACAAGGCTGCTACTCGCACCCGGTGCTACTGCTACGGCCGTAATTGCTTGGAGCTGTCGCCGTAGTCTCCGCTTCAACGTAGTTGTGGTGGGTCCTTCCAGGATTTGCTGTTGCTACTGTTATGGGTAGCTGTGCTGCTACCACTCACTACTGCTGCTACTGCTGTTGTTGTTGCGTCTCTGCTGCACAGCACAACGAGCTATAGCTCGTTTGCTCTGATACCGTGAGAAACTTCCTAGAACCTTCTTAACACTAGGCGCCAGCGCTAGGTCAGCATGTGACAACAGTCACAAGTCAGAGACAAAACTGCAAGGGTCTGGGTAGGGACACATACAGAGTGTCAGGAAGCTCAAAATGAATGAAATTGCAGAGAGAGATAACAAATGACAAGTCCACAGCATAAATACCTGCCGCGGCACACGACAGGTGTCGCACGCGGCAGTGCAAGGTCTGTCCTAAAACCGGCCCAAAAACACTATTTTGGCCGTAACTCCACGTAGACAAATCAGAACGCTACATCGTCTGAATCTAGAGATGCAGAATCTCGAGCCGGACGCTACGACTGGTCACACACATAAGTCTGGCACCGATCGGTGGACATAAAATACAAAACATGCAAATCGGGTTCAAAAGCCAGTCCACCGAGAAAACTCTAACGTCTGTAGAAAAACCGCAAAGTACCCCGGAAAGCACCCAGGGCGTCGTGGCAGCTCTCAAGCACCTGTTAGTGGATGGAGCCACCACTCGTCGGAGCTCCGGCGCCAGCTGCATCCGCATCAAGGATAGGCTGGAGAAAAAGTGCAAGAGGTCTAAGACAGCATCCACGACGCTGGGGCAGCCATTGGTCAGCTCCGAGTGGGTGGTCCACCACCTGCCGACGCACTGGTCTCTCCGGGGTCCGCATCGGGGACCACGTCGTTGCGCTCTTCTGTACCGCTGCTCTCCTTGCCATCGCTTGTGACAGGTGGAAGCCACACACACCAACAACTGCCACCGCAGATATTGTCTGCATGCGTCAGGCGCTGGACCTAACTTTACCATTGTGTCTCCAGCGTCATGCTCTGCCTAGGGTCCATGTCTCATGTTGCGTGACACTATTTGGCATCATGGATCATCGTAGGCACTGCCTGGGTTCAGGCAGCCATAACTCTTTGCAACTATTTTTCTAGCTGTTCGTGACCGCACAACTGCGTTCGCAGCGTCGATATTATGATATGGTCCAGTTTTTCGGCAAAACGGACGACGCCCGGGTTTTGGGCTGTCGGCCGTCTGGCAAGGCTCACGGAGAAAACCCTGCCTGCCAGAAAATAGGTCTAGGTCTATTTGCTGATTGGCTGGTTAGCTTAGCAACAATTTCTATAGAGCTGGGGGGGAGCTAGAGCTTTGAGGGGTCTCCCATTGTTGCTCATTCTTCATTCTTAATCAGACATTTATAGTTTTCAGCTACTTTCTAGCGCTAACACTAACGCGTGCGTTTCTGAGTAACAAACCCAGAGCTTCCAAACCTAGACTCTACAGCAGCAGACTGAGGGGGCAGCACACTTAAGCAACGAGCGTGGAAGCCCGCACGTTGCATCAAGAACGCTGCTGCCTCAACTTGCTGCCTAGCGTTTCTATTTGAGAGCGCGCGCTGCATAGCAGAGCATGATGGTATGTGTCACACGCGTACCAAGGACATCAACATTGAGCAGCACTTTGTGCGCAAGCATTTTTCACGTGGAAATGTCTCTGTCGTGGGTGTCGACAAGCGGCAGCAACGTGCCGACTTCCTCGCAAAAGCGCTGTGCAGCGGCAAGTTCAAGTTTGTTGTGCGCAATATTGAGCTTCTTGCCCCTGCTTCTGCTCCTATGTGGTTCACATCCCGTTCTTGTTGCTTCCTCTCTTTGTTCGCAGTTCCGTGTGTTGTGATTTGTGACGTTCGTGTACAGTTTACTGTGACCACTCGGCCGTGTCCATACTCGTGCAGATCCCTGAGGTGGGCCCTGGTGACACCGGTGCAACGACTGGCGGCGGACTACCGGCCTGGAGCTGGCCGGCTACCGTTCGAGAGCCCCAGATGCTGCCGGGACTCTCTGCTGTCTTTTCTACAGCTTGCTAGCGTCTTTCGGCGGACTGGCCATGAGCCCTATTTGCATGTTCTTGCATTGTATGTCCACCGTCTGATGATGGATGCATACATGTGACCAGTCGTAGCGTCCGTCTCTTGATCCTGCACGTCTAGGTTCAGACGGCGTAGCATTCTGACATGTGTGCGCAGAGTTACGGCCAAAACAGTGGTTTTGGGCCGGTTTTAGGATAGCTCTTGGACTGCCGCGTGCGACACCCGCCGTGCGCCGCGGCAGGTATTTATGCCTTGGACTTGTCATTTGTTAACTCTATCTGCATATGCTATTGAAGCATTCTAACACTTTGTCTTGTGTCTCCTAGCCAAACCCTTGCCGTTGTGTGCACGACCTGTGACTGTCGTCACCGTCTGACCAGGCACTGACGCCTAGTCNGTCTAGGTTCAGACGGCGTAGCATTCTGACATGTGTGCGCAGAGTTACGGCCAAAACAGTGGTTTTGGGCCGGTTTTAGGATAGCTCTTGGACTGCCGCGTGCGACACCCGCCGTGCGCCGCGGCAGGTATTTATGCCTTGGACTTGTCATTTGTTAACTCTATCTGCATATGCTATTGAAGCATTCTAACACTTTGTCTTGTGTCTCCTAGCCAAACCCTTGCCGTTGTGTGCACGACCTGTGACTGTCGTCACCGTCTGACCAGGCACTGACGCCTAGTCAGCGGCTGTGTTGCTAGGAAGCTTCCACGCATTTTCTCACAGTGTGTGGCTCTGTCTCAATCCCCTTGTTGTGCGCTGTCGTTGTTATCGTTCTGTGACCCTTGCTTGCTCGTGGTGATTGGC
>SZWC01003176.1:51255-61575 GCA_023375785.1 Penium margaritaceum | reverse complement strand
TTAACTCTATCTGCATATGCTATTGAAGCATTCTAACACTTTGTCTTGTGTCTCCTAGCCAAACCCTTGCCGTTGTGTGCACGACCTGTGACTGTCGTCACCGTCTGACCAGGCACTGACGCCTAGTCAGCGGCTGTGTTGCTAGGAAGCTTCCACGCATTTTCTCACAGTGTGTGGCTCTGTCTCAATCCCCTTGTTGTGCGCTGTCGTTGTTATCGTTCTGTGACCCTTGCTTGCTCGTGGTGATTGGCGTATGTGAGTCATGGGGGAGTGTTGGTGTTTCAGTCACGGTGACCTTTGGACTTGTCGGCATGGCTCGCTGGTATGCCAGGGACACTCAATGGCTGCATTGACAGCATCAGCACCAGCTCTCGCGCCAAGAGGCAAGGTCGCGTAGGCAGCGGCAAGAGGCCGCCTTAAGCTCTCGCACACACTAGGCTAGGAGGGGGAAACATCCATGGCTAGAATGGGGCGAGAGAGGTGGGAGAGCTTGGTTGAGAGGTCACGTGAGAACAACAAAACTGAGAGTCACGGGCAAGCGAGGTCTTAGCCGCGGTTGACCGGGCCCCCCATTCGAGTGACTCGAAGTGGGGTCCAGCCGCCACCTCGGGGTCGAACCTGACTGGTCGGCAAGAGGCCGCCGCGATTTCTCACACCTCAGAGCGGCTGAGTGTGTGGCCCCGTAGGATCAGCAACCCGGGCAAGAACCAAACTACTAGCATAGCATGCATGGACACAATTCCAGGAACCACATCGACCACGAGCGTATGTGGGCACGCATCTCTCAAGTAATTTCTCACATGTCAGCCACCGAGTGGCTCATAACCAAACACTGAGAATTGCATGGTTCCACCAAGGAGGGCTTGAGCATGGCTGGGGTCTCGTCTGCTTTGCACCCGACCAGCCTTGCTTGGGCCATGGTTTCAACGATGCTCAGTCACCTGCAGTGAACGAGTGTGTGAGTGGGTGGAGACAAGAGGTCACTTGCGTGTGTGTCAAACACTAACACTCCCCCATGACTCACAGATGAACAGCCCACACAACGTACGAGGATTCACGACGATCACATGTCGCCAAGAGGATCACGAGCGCGCAACAAGCCGATAGCATGCACAACAGCCTTGAACATTCCACTGCTAAGAGCTTTGGTAAGCAAGTCTACACGCTGTTGACGCGTGTCGACCCAGACAACCTGCACTTCTCCTGCGGCAATGCGCTCACGCAGAAAGTGATGCTCAATGTTGATGTGCTTGGTGCGATAATGGTGCATGCCATCATGCTCTGCAATGGCCTTGGTGCTCTGATTGTCGCAGCGCAGAGTGATGCAGCGGATGGGCACGCGAAGCTGCTGCAGCAAGCAAGAAAGCCAAACACTCTCACACGTACATGCGCCGAGCACAACATACTCAGCCTCGCTGGAGCTCCGCGCCACGCATCCCTGTTTGCCACTCTTCCATGAAATGGCGGTGCCACCCACAAGAAAAATGTAGCCTGTGTGGCTACGTGCATCCGCATCATGGGCCCAGTCACTGTCAGTGTACCAATCAACAACAACAGAGGGTTGTGACCTGTAACACAGGCCGACGCGTGCAGTAGATAGGGCATAGCGAACCACGCGTAGTGCAGCCTCAAGGTGCTTCTGCCGAGGCTGCTGGGAGAACTGAGCCAGGAAGTTGACCGCAAAGGCCACATGGGCTCTAGTGGTGGTGGCGAGGTACATCAGTGACCCAATCACGCTGAGGTAATCAGTGACGTCGACAGTGTTTCCCAACTGAGGTGGGTCAGACGACTTCAGCAGACGCTGACCTGCTGGGGTCATCGGTGTGGATGCTGTGGGAGTCTCAGTGAGCAGTGAAGAGAAACGCTCCCCCAGGCTGCGAATGTACGCAGCCTGGTGTACATGCAGTGTCATGCGCTGGCGGTCTTGCTCGAGCTCCATGCCAAGAAACACAGGAGCTGGACCCAGGTCCTTCATCTTGTAGACCGACTGTAGGAGGGTCTTCACTGACTGCACGGCTGCTGGACTGGGTGATGCAATGAGGAGATCATCCACGTAGACCAGAACGGCCACGAGGGGCTGCGAAGGCGCACTCAAAAAGAGTGCTGGATCGATTGAGCTGTGGTGGTAGCCACCCTTCTCCAGAGTGGAGGAGATCTCCAAGTTCCAACAACGCGGTGACTGCTTGAGCCCATACAGTGTCTTGCGCAGTCGCCAGACCTTGTTAGTGCCATCAGTGAAACCTGGGGGCTGCACCATGTAGATCTCCTCATCAAGGCAACCGTGCAAGAAGGCATTGTTAACATCCATCTGCTCCAACTCCCAGTCATGCTGGGCGACCAGGCTCAAGAGAGCTCGAGCGGTGGTGTAGCAACCAACTGGAGCGAAGGTCTCATCAAAGTCAACGCCCGGGATTTGGGAGAACCCCTTGGCGGTGAGACGTGCCTTGTATCTGTCAATCGTGCCGTCAGGGTTCAGCTTGCGCCGAAGTACCCAATGGGCTGAGACGGCTTTACGGCCGGGTGGGAGGTCAACCAGTTCGAAAACCTCATGCTCGTTCAAGGCCGTAAGCTCCTCCTGCATGGCCTTTTCCCACAGATCAGAATCAGCAGCCTCCCTAGCCTGACGCACGGTGGTGGGCTCAGCAGGGAGTGAGGTCAGAGCGGGGAGACCACTCGCAGCAAAACAGGCAGCAACATATCTTGCTGCGGAGGCATCCAAGGCACTATGAAACTCATGAGCAACAAGTGCATAGCCCACCGCTGAGCTAGGATGGACTACACCAACAGCAAGGCCAAGGGCGTCAAGTCCGGTAGGCCTAGCTGTGGAGCCAGCTGCAGTGGATGGTGCAATGTACCGGGTGCGATGCTGTGACTGAGATGAGTGCGAGACAGATATCTAAGGAAGGGCTCGGAGTCTGCCCCCACGAGTGTATGGCTCGGGCACGACTGAAGGTGCCTCAGAGACTGGTGGGGAGACAGACTCAGCATCAACCAAGGGTGCCTGTGAGGGAGCGTCAGAGACGGCACGCTAGGGAGAATGTGGAGTGGTGTCGTCAGACAGTGGCGCGACACTGGCAGGCACGGACGTGGACTCTGAAGACAAGGAGGGTGACAAATGTGGGGAGGACGACGGAGTAGTGTGAGATGCAGCCGTGTTGGAAGGACACGGAGGGGACGCGGGAGAAGAGGTCAAGCTCGGGGAGGATGCATCAGCAAGGTCAGAGACAGGACAAGGACCACGGGGGGGCAAGCTCAAGGAAGACGGACCAGCGAGACCGGAGGCTGGAGCAGACCCACCCCCCCCAAGCCGACGGAGCGAGGACAAAGAGGAGGGAGGAGTGACACGAGATAAGTTGCGAGGAAAGACATCCTCAAAGAAGAGGGCATCGCGGGATTCGACAACCCGGGCGCGATCTGGATCCCAGAAGCGCCAGGCCTTGGACATGGCTGAGACACCGAGAAAGGTGCACAGATGAGCGCGTGGACTCAGCTTGCCGTGACGCAGATCCTCAGGGAGCCATACGGCAGCGACACAGCCCCAGACACGAGCGAGACAAAGGTCCGCTCGGCGACCGAACCAGCGTTCAAACGGCGTGACATGATGAGGGAGAGGACCATGGGGGACACGGTTCCAGACCCAGGTCATGTAGGACATGGCCTCAAAAGAAAAGATGGGAGAGAGTGCAGAAGCAGCAAGAAGGGTGCGAACACCGTCAGCAAGAGTGCGATTCCATCTTTCAGACACGCCATTCTGCTGGGGAGTGTAGGGGGCGGTAGTGTCGACATGGACACCACGAGAGGAGAGAAAACGAGAGGTGGGCCCAATGAACTCACCGCCGCGGTCACAACAAAAAACACGAAGACGACGACCACATGCAAGTTTGACCTGGGGAAGCCAGGACTCAATTGTGGGACACACATCACTTTTTTGTTTGAGAGCAAAGACCCAACGCATGCGAGAGAAATCATATGTGAGACAGAGAACATAGCGACCAGCGCCCCCAAGAGTCATGGGGAAGGGGGCCCATGACGTTAATGTGTAACAAGTCAAGAGGTGCGGAGGTGCGCGTCTCTGAGAAAGGAGAGTGATGCATTTTCCCTTGAGCACATGGAAGGCAGTCAGGGGGACAAGGGGAAGGGAAGGAACTGGCGTCCAAGCCTTCAGCGGGGAGCGTGTGAAGAAGAGAATCAATGGCGGCAGTGTGGATGTGGCATAAGCGACGATGCAGCAACTGAGTCTATGCAAGGGAGAGAGAGCAGGCAACATGCACATGGGTAGCAGCGGCAGGCGTTGGCGCGAAGGTGGGAACGCAAAACAGGTGATCGCAGCGTGTGCCGTGGAGAAGAATGCGACCAGAGGTGCGATGAGAGACAGAGGCAGTGCCGCGGCTGGAGGAGAAGTCCATGCCCTGGTTGTCGAGCGTGGTGACAGAGAGCAGACTCAGCTCAAGCGATGGAACATAAAGGACGTCAGGCAAGAACAGTTCCCCCCCAGGGCCAACAAAATGGACAACGCCAACACCCTGCACAGGCAGCAGCTGACCGGAGCCAATGCAAACAAAACGGACAGAGCCAACGGGGCCAAGAGACACAAAGGACGCACGCGATGAGGTCATGTGGTGGGTGGCGCCGGAGTCAAGGATCCAAAAGCCCCCGGACGCCCAAACGGTAGCGGGATCACGACTCACAGCAGCAACGGCAACATGCGGGATGAGACGCTGACCACACGCAGCAAGACAATGAGGCAAACGAAGAGATTGCCATTCTTCAATCCACGGCACATCATCAGGGGGACGCCCAAGAACATGCCCGGACGCCGGACCACGCAACGCCGCATCGACAACACACGCAAGAGGCTCTGGCCCAGAGCTGTCACTCTCACCTCCCTGATCACGAAGGTGGCGCTGATGGACGGCGTGTGAAAGAGCAGCGTCCAACTGGCACTCGTCCTCCGGAGGGTCCGGGGTGATGACGACCCCGGAGGACGCGCGACGGGAAGAGTAGGGTGATGTCACCCAGGAAGGAGCAGCATAGGCACTGGTGGGCGGGCCGTAGAAGACCGGCCCACCATATCCTGGAGGCCACCCCCAAGGGTAAGGAATAGAGGGTGGTGCTGCTGCGGTGTGGTAGACGGCAGCCTCAGAGGGAGAATGGTAGTGGCGCGTTGGTGATGGCGGGGGTGCGGCCCGAGAAGGGACAGCAGGGCCGCCAGCACCACTGGAGGATCGCGCCCAGTGAGCACGCATGGCAGAGCCCAGGCGCTCGTTGTTGGGAGGTGCCAGGCACTTTAGTGCAGAATGACCGGTGGCCCCACAGTTCCAGCACGTGACAGTGTTGGAGGCAGAGGAAGAGGAGGGTGTGTTGCCGACGGTGGTGCTCGTGGCTTTACCTTTGTCGCGGCCCGACTGCCCGCTAGGGCCGGCTGGAGAGGAACCTTTGCCCCGTCCACCACCTTTGCCTGGACCCCCCCCGCCACTTCCTTGGTGGACAAGGGACGAGGCCGGAGATGTGGATGAAGGAGAGGAGGAGGAGGAAGAGGATTTCAATGGAAGGGCGGTGGTCGTGGCGGCAACGGCTGCGCTTGTTCTGGAGGGAACTCCAACAAACTGTGAGGCGTTGGGAGGTGAACTCCCAAAGGGCACCAATGCCTGGTGGTGAGTCGGCGGGCACCGGTTCCGCAGCAAGACGCTCAAGCTCGGAGGCTTTCACCCCCTTGAAGATGTCGGATAGCTCGGGGATGAGGCCGTTGACGATGGAGAGAACAGCTGGAAGCTGTCCGGGAGCTGCTTTGCCGAGGTCCTTCAGCAGGCGCAGACTGCGGGCCCAATAGGCATCCGCAGTCTCATCAGCACGCATGGACAGAGTGTTGAACTGGATAGCTAGCACGCTTTGTGCAGCGTGGCCAATGACAGTAGTGCGATGCTTGATGAGTGCGTACGCGCCGACAGGGTTATCGGGTGTGCGACGTGCAGTGTCAGCATTGTAGGACCCGATCTCATCAGTGAGATCATTGGGGCCAGCGCGAATGAGGGCACGAACAGCGCGCGCAGACTCAGCATCAGTGGGAACAAAGGGGGGGATAGCAGCGGGATTAGGCAAGTGGTAGTACTCCCAAAGCTGCTCACCTTGTGCCTAAGCGCTAAAGCGAACTTCCCAGGACACGAAGGAGAGATTAGAGGTGAAGTGAGGTGGTGTGGAGTCAAAGTCTGGCTTGCTGTGCGCAGGCTGCACAAGGAATTTAGCAATAGCAGCACCTGTAGTAGCTACAATTGCAATGGGGTCATAGCGCTGAGATCTAGTGCTTGTGGATGCGGAAGCGGGGTTGGAAGAGAAGGCAGCAGCGATGTCAGCAGTAGCACAAACTGCAGGCGTGGAGCGCAAGATAGGCTACAGACGGTTGAGGACAAGGTTGGCGATGTGATCGGCGAACGTGTCCTGGTCGCCCTGCTCGGCACGCAACTTATCTTCAGCGGCACGCTGAGCTGTGAGAGCTGCTTGGAGAGTTACGCGCTCTTTGCGCAGCTCTTCCTACAGTGCCGCATATTGATCGTCGTCCACAGGCATGATGTGCAAAGCAAGGGGCGGACAAGGTTTTTCGGGCAGAGTTTCCCCTGCCCTAGTGGGCGTGAAAACATGAGAGAGGGTCTGTAGTGGTAATGCTGCACATTCAAAGGAAGGAGAGTGCAAGCAGACATAGAGAGGAGGAGAAGAGAAGGCAAGCACACTCCAAGTGGTGGGAGAGAGATGGCTCACCCAGTCTAGTGGTGCAGGCTAAACAGGGGAGACAGTGCTGCGGCTGCTCATGCTGCAATGACTCCCACAGAAGAGGAAGCGGAGACGATGAAGCAGGCAATCCCAGTAAGAACTGCACCAGTGAGGGCAGAGACGGCAGCAGCGACTGTAACCAAGAGGCGGACCTGAGGGCCGAAGGGTGAGGATGCTGTAGCAGTCGACACCTGAGTGGTAGAGTCCCGAATGGATGTAACTGCACTGGAGATTGATGTGGCATCTGAAGCCGCTGTAGACGCGATAGAGTCAGGTGCAGCTGCAATCTGAGTAGCGATGTTGACAGTGGCTACAGCAAGGGGACCCTGATCAACTGCTGTGGCGGTGTAAGTGTCAATCGTGCGACCCACAGCGGTGGTAGCAGGGGCACGTGCGGCACAGGCTTTGGCCGCGAAAGTGGACGCAACAGCTGAGATAGAGACAAGCGCGGCCTCCAGCACGGAGAAGGTGTCAAAGGTACAGGGACGGGAGCTGCTGACTGCGACGCTGCTGGTGTGACAGCACGACGGGAGGAATCCACTGTCTATTGCCTATCCGTTGCTTCAGTGGTTGGTGCCGCCCCAGAGCGGACGGCACAAAGACGCAGACTCTGCAGACGGGTTCTACAAGCAACAGGTGAGCTTACAGGTGATGCAGGCCGATGTTGCTCACGTGGTGGCCCCGTGGCTGGCGCGTCCAGCACCGTTGGAGAATCGTCGGAGGCGGATTGGCAGTAGGTTGCGTGCTCCGCGGCGTCGGCATGCGCAATGTGCTCTGCGGGGTCGTATTCCTCGCCCGGGTGATAGCCGAGACTGTCACACCTGCGGCGACGAGCCCACGTACGCCTTTCCTCCTCCTCGTTTCACGCGAGGAGCTCGTCGGTGCGGGCTTGCTCGCACCAACCCCTTGGTGACGAGGGGAGATGCTCCGACTCAGGCGGTGAAGCCAGGGTGGCACTTCACGCCACAAATGCGGCCGCCAAAGTGGTTGCGAGGGTAGTGAGGTGCCAACGAGAGGAGTGCCCGGCGCAAAAGTGCTCGCGGGTTCGGCCGCGACTCCGAGATGCGGAGCCGGAGGAGCAGGCCGCAGTAGTGGGAGAGGCGAGAGGCCTGAGCCCACGTCGACCAAAACCTCCACGGAGCTGCTGCTGCGGGGAGGAGTCGAGAGGCCGCAAGGATCCGAGAGTGGAGTGCGGCATTCGGGATTAGGGTGAGCAGCACCCTTAGCCTAGAGAGGCAACGGTAGGGCGGTGCTGTTGTGAGGCATCACGTGGGGTGGTGCCTCGGGCCGAGAGTGTGAAGAATGAGTGCCAACGATGAGACGTCGATGCACTCCCTCGGCGTCTCTATTCCACAGGTCCCGAATCGACGGAGCGGAGGGAGGAGTCCCTCCTGCTTTGATACCAGTAGGCAGCGGCAAGAGGCCGCCTTAAGCTCTCGCACACACTAGGCTAGGAGGGGGAAACATCCATGGCTAGAATGGGGCGAGAGAGGTGGGAGAGCTTGGTTGAAAGGTCACGTGAGAACAAAAAAACTGAGAGTCACGGGCAAGCGAGGTCTTAGTCGCGGTTGACCGGGCCCCCCATTCGAGTGACTCGAAGTGGGGTCCAGCCGCCACCCCGGGGTCGAACCTGACTGGTCGGCAAGAGGCCGCCGCGATTTCTCACACCTCAGAGCGGCTGAGTGTGTGGCCCCGTAGGATCAGCAACCCGGGCAAGAACCAAACTACTAGCATAGCATGCATGGACACAATTCCAGGAACCACATCGACCACGAGCGTATGTGGGCACGCATCTCTCAAGTAATTTCTCACATTTCAGCCACCGAGTGGCTCATAACCAAACACTGAGAATTGCATGGTTCCACCAAGAAGGGCTTGAGCATGGCTGGGGTCTTGTCTGCTTTGCACCCGACCAGCCTTGCTTGGGCCATGGTTTCAACGATGCTCAGTCACCTGCACTGAACGAGTGTGTGAGTGGGTGGAGTGGAGACGAGAGGTCACTTGCGTGTGTGTCAAACACTAACACCCTTGTCTCCAGAGTTTTCTCGGTGACCACCTCCCGGGGTCCATTTTCTCAATGGCGCTATCCTTGCTCGTCTCTGGTACAGTTGCGTAGGGTTTTTGTTTCTGCACCTGACGCTCCTCTCCGTTTGTCATTCGGACGACCTCGGCTGTCGGGTTCTCCTTTGCTGTTCTTTTGAAGCTTGTAGCCGGGATAGTCTAATTTCTAACCAATTGGTTGGTCTTGTGCGCTTAGTTGCACGCACGTGGATGAGACACTTGCGTGTGTGTCAAACACTAACACCCTTCTAACTCTCTTCGCACATTCTTTCACGGTTCGTACTTACTTCTCTTACTTCTCATCCAGGGGAACAGGATCATTGATGCTTGCTTGGTTGTGAAGCGACCATTTGCTAACTTGGTGCTAGAGATAGGTCACATAGACGCTCTATGGGACTGATGGGTGGGGATGAGGATTGGAGAATGAGTTAACTCACTTTCCCGCTTGCCATTGTCCTCTCCCCCCAATGCTGAAAACCTTAGCCTCTTGCAACTGGCTCCTCTCGGCTGCAAATTTGGTCACATGTTGACACCGTGCATACCCTAAGCCGTCTCTGTTACGCCCTCACATGGCACATTCGTCCTCCCATCATTTGTGACTCCCTTCACTAGGTAGACAATGTCGTAGTGGAGCAAGAAATATCCAGTCTTTTAGTTTTGAGTCCACTTGAACATTCTGGATGTGGGAAAATGATTCGCACCAATTCTGCATTCGGAAAATGTTTTCCAGTGGTTCATTCTGTCAGCTTCTTGATTAGAGAATCTGGCAGAGCTCACAGTTTCAAGACTCAGTTGGGATAAGTGCAATGTATAACATTCACAAGATTGGGAGAAAGTAATATCAACTGCAAAAATAGACACCATAAATCTCAATAGATCTATGAAGAGTTCATAGTTATGAGACGGCAGCCTAATCCAGCTCAGTCAGTGCAGACAGCAGTTTGGCCACTGAAGACCGCCGTTTTACACTCTGGTCACCACCATGCCACATTGTCCACCAGATGTAGGGGACTCTGTGTTTGTGCCTCAAGGCAGGTTCATCACTTCGCACAGAATCACTAGCCACTAGCACTAGCCACTCGCCACTCCATCCGCGGCAACTCTAGCCGATTGCCTCCCCTAAGACAAGTCCCTTCGCCCAAGGCACCGTGCTCTGAGATCGCGGGACCATCGGTAAGGGCTCCACAGACAGCACCTCAGAAAGGCTGCCTGATTTGGGGCCAAGTGGAGATACACTTGGTCAGCACGCCATTGATACGGACAGGGATGCGGAATTGGTACCTCGGGCACCCGCACAGGCGGCGTCCACCGCACTCAGCCCTAGCAATGCACCCGCTGTAGGGGACTGGACAGCGGGCGGGGCAACGGCCCTTGATGGAATAGCGACAAGCTTGGGCTGCCAGGGGTGGGGGCGGTGGTGGCCGCTTGGGGCGAGGGGGAGGGGGTCTAGGAGGGGGAGATGATGTGGTGGGAGGGGGAGAAGAGGTGGGGGGA
>SZWC01003176.1:2500-43550 GCA_023375785.1 Penium margaritaceum | reverse complement strand
CACGTCATGTATCTTCATACTCGGCGGAAGTAGCAATCGGTATGCCACTGGCCCGATGCGTGCCACAATGGGAAACGACCCAATCCACTTCGGTAGAAGTTTTCTTGCCCCTGGTGACTTCAACCGAAGGTTTTTAGTGCTGAGCAGCACTTTGTCACCGATGTCAAACGACACCTCCCGGCGACCTTTGTCGGCATATGCCTTTTGTCGTTGCCGAGCTGCTTGAAGGTGACCCTTCGCCTCCTGTAACAAGGAGTCGATGCGCTCGGCAAAGGCTTGAGCGGAAGGAACCTACCCTCCTTTACTCCCATTCTTCACCAATGAAGAGGGTACCACTGGATGCCGACCACTGTTCAACACAAACGGTGTGAACTGTGTGGACTCGTTCACCGAGTTGTCCGCCGCAAACTCTGCCGGTGCTAGGAATTCGTCCCAATCATGCATGGCAAGGTCCACGTACATGCGGAGCATCTGCTCCAGAGTGCGATTCATGCGCTCTGTTTGTCCGTCAGTTTGAGGGTGAAATGCTGTCGACATTTGCGACTCACTGCCGAAGTACTCGTGCATCTTTTGACAGAACTTACTAGCAAATTTTTGATCTCGATCGGAGACAATGTGCAACGGCAAGCCGTGGTACTTTACGACACCCTTGAAGAAGAGACGAGCGGTCTCCTCTGTGTTCACGTCAGTGGTTGTAGGAATGAAGTGTGTCATCTTTGTCAAAAGATCCAAAACCACTAGTATTGCATCATGGCCACGGGCCGTGTCCGGAAGACCAGTAATGAAGTCCATGCTGACGCACTCCCATGGAGTCCCAGGAATGGAAAGCTGCTGGAGGAGTCCCGCGGTCTTCTTGTTACTAGCCTTATTCCGAAGATATGGGTCGCATGTCATGCAATACTTACGGACATCGACACTCCACCCTGGCCACCAATAGTGGTCCGAGAGTGCCTGTCCGGTCTTTCGGGGTCCCACGTGACCCGCGACCGGCGGGTCGTGGAACTGGGAGATAAACTTTGCTCGAAGGTCTCCCGAGTTTGGCACAACAACTTGTTCTCCGTGCCAGAAGATTCCTGCGGCCTCCACCAAGCCGTACTTGTCCAGATTTTGATAGTCTTGAAACCAAGAATCCACACAGTATCCCATCCGGATCCTGTTTACAAAACCGTTGTAATGGATAATCTCTTGTGGTGGTTGCCGCAAAGGTGCAGGGGGATCTGGTGGTTGTACAATTGTTGTTGCAATGGCCATAAAACACCCACTGACCTCAGTGGTTGCTTTACTTTCCACAGGCTGTCGGCTTAGTGGATCGGCCACATTGATGCGTCCTGACCGATATTCCCATGTGAACGAGAATCGACTCAGGTATTCGCTCCAACACGCCTGTCGTCTTGACAGGTGCGGTTGCGTTTGGAAAAACACCAATGGATTATGGTCGGTCACGACCGTCACACCCCCTTCAGCACCCTTGAGGTAGCAACGCTACATCTTGAAAGCGTGTACTACCGCAAGGAGCTCTTGATCCCCAGTCGTGTACCGCATTTCCACGAGATGAGCTTTCGGCTCTCATACACAACTGGGTGACCTTTCTGCATGAGGACGGCTCCAAGTCCTACTACCGACACATCACATCAAACCTCCCACGGTTACGATGGATCCGGAAGAGCTAGGACGGGCACTGTGGATAGAAGCTCTTTGACTTTGAGAAAAGCGTTCTCGTAATCAGATGTCCATTCCCAACGCACGTTTTTTTGCGTGAGCCTGGTTAGCGGTGCTACCAGGGTCGAATACCCTTGCATAAACCGTCGAAAGTAGTTTGCAAGGCCGAGGAAAGACCGAATCTGCCCAACATTTTCGGGGAGTGGCCAGTCCACAACGGCTTGGACTTTTCGTGGGTCAACATGGATTCCATCCTTGCCGACGATGTGTCCGAGGTATTCGAGCTCATCTTGTGCAAACTTGCACTTGCTCACTTTCGCATAGAACTTCTGTTCCCGAAGGATTGTGAGAACTTCGCGCAGATGTTCTATGTGCTCTTCCATGGATTTGGAGAAAACCAGGATGTCATCCAGGTAAACCAAGACAAACTGGCCGAGTTGCTTGGCGAACGTTTGGTTCATTTCTCCTTGGAAGGTTGCCGGGGCATTTGTAAGCCCGAAGCATAACACTCGGAACTGATAGTGTCCCATGTGCGTTCGAAACGTAGTTTTGGGCACATCCTCTTTCGTGATGCGGATTTGATGGTACCCTTGAGACAAATCCAAGGACGAAAATACTTTTGCGCCTTGGAGTTGGTCAAAAAGGTCCTCAATCCGCAGTAAGGGGAATTGATTTTTCACTGTCAGCTTGTTCAACGCACGGTAATCCACGCACATGCGTAAACCACCGTCCTTCTTGTTCACAAAAAGGATCGGCGCACCGTACGGCAAGCTACTTGGCTCGATCCATCCTTTTGCAAGGTACTCTTTGATTTGGCGTTCGGCCTCTCGCCTTTCTGCTGGACTAAGGCAATACATGGGTCTAAACGGAGGAGTCGCCTCCGGTTGCAGCGGAATCGTGTGGCCCATGTGTCTTTCTGGTGGAAGCCCAGCCGGTGGGTCTTGGAATACATCCAAGAACTCCACCAATATAGATCCGATCTCTTATGGCATGTCTTCCGTCACGTCGTCCTCCACTTTCTGCAGTTGAGCCAAGAAGTATTGACAACCTTGTCGAATACGTCTCTTGACCTGCATTGCAGACAAGTTGGCATGGACTTTGATTCGGGTTGGTGATAAATCCGTAATTGGAATCAACGTACAGCGGCGTTGTCCTTTTCGGAGGATCAAACGCTTTGATTCAAAGCACATTAGAGCCTTGTTGTCACGGAGCCAGGGATCGCCTAGCACCACGTCAAACGGGTCAAGCAGGTTGAGCACCTTCAACGTGACACTCTGTGTGTACCCTTGAGTACAATTTTTTGCTTTACAAGTACCGATCACGTACCGTACGGTTGTCACCGACAACAACTGCGCCATTCGATGGCTCGTACTTCAGGCCAACCTGACTGGTAAAGCCAAGGCTAACAAAAGAGTCGTCTCCTCCAGTGTTTGCAAGTACGTTCACGGGAGCACCAGCTAGGTGTCCTTTGAATTGCATCGTCATGTTGCCTCCACTCTTACGAGTGAACAGACTCGACGACGGTAAGCCGAGCTTATGATAAACACGGAATCTGTACGACGGGCGTCGCAACTCCCATGATTCACCCACTCGAGTCCACATCTTGTGGGCACGTGTGAATTCGGCCAGCACCTTCCAGTCTTTAAATTTCACTGGGTCGACATCGTCGATTAAAGGTACTGCGAATGTGATTGAGCTCATCGCTTTGAGGGCGTTTGCTTCAATCACTGTGTTACACAACTCTTGCACAATGGTTGGTGTCGCCACCACTAAGCAGGTTCGGTCATGCATCTCGTCTGGTGATGCAATGTTTAGTGGGCAATGTCGATCAGCAAGTGTAGAATGAGGTTCAATAAGAGGGGAGAAGACAACAGAGAAATTTGAACTCGTCAAAAACTCAAATTGTTTAACATCCTCGTCAGAAAACATGAACTCACACTCGTGATCCAGTTTTACCCCTGAGTGGTCCCCACTGACGTCACTCAGGGGTGGAGAAAACCCGCCCCACAGCCCTGTCCGTTACCACGGCCGGGCCCATTGCCGCGACCGCGACCCTGTCCATGGCCTTGTCCGCGGCCTCCTCCTGCACCATCCCTACGAGGTGCTGCTGCTGCAGCTAGCGCCACAGCCTCTTGACCACCACCAGCAGCCTTTGGGCACTAACCCCTAAAGTGGCCCGGCTGCATGCAGTTGTGGCAGAGCCCTTCGCGGAAGGCTGCGTTGCGATGCTCACACGCCGCCTGCAGCTCGTCATTCTTGCGGCTGCGCTTGTTGTTAGGACCCTTGTGTCCACCAGCCTTCTTGACTAGAGGGTTTGTAGGCTGCTTGCCCTTGGCTCCGCCTCGCTGTCCGGCTGACCCACCAGCCCCTGCAGCGTCCACGCGCATGTCACGCCCCTGATGTGCATGCGCGTTTGGCCGTGCATCAGAGTAGTGCTTCGGGTTTGCCGAATACACTTTGCTCATGTAGACACTCAACGCCCTCTAGCTTGTCCAAGCTTGGCCAGTGGCTGTCGTGGTGGTCTTGTCCTTCAGCTTCTCGCTGGTAAGACCATCACGCAAATACTCCAGCAGCATGCACTCCGTGTACTTGAACGTCTGAGTTCCATCGCCCTCGGTGAAGCTTTATATTTCCTCCACGAGTGCGGTGAACTCGCTCAAGTAGGATTCAAGCGAGTTGCCCAACTGCCTGAAGTCCTTGATCTTGTAGAAGGCGCGCTGCGCCTCCTCACGTTGGGTGCACTTCTTGCGCATGATCGCATAGAAAGTCTCCCACGGCATGGGTTGCCACTCGAGGTGTGGCTGCTGTGCCGTCCACTCCTTGACCACGTACTTGAAGAGTTTGTCTTCAAGCCGCGTCGTGGCAAGGTCGCCCCACTGGCTGAGTGGAGCCTTGTGGACACGTAGAACGTGCTCCATGCGGTTCAGCCAGTCGGTCAACTTCATGCCCTTCCGGAAGATCTCCTCATTGTGGAGGAAGGACGTGTTCATGACCGACCCCGAAGTCGTCGAGGTAGGCAAGTCGTCGCTGCCAACGGCAGAGGCATCCGCAGCTGCGGCACGCTATGCTTGCTGTTGCATCCGCACCTGGGTCACGCTCTGCAACGCCTTGTCGAGGTTGTTGCATCGGCGGCTTGCCTCATAGGCGGCCAGGCGCTGCAGCTGGCGATCACGATCAAGGTCCGTGATGCTCTGCCCGACGTGGGCCAGTAGGATGGCGAACGCGAACTTGAGCTCTGATGTCGTCAGAGCATTGGCGATAGCCTCCAGGGCCTCGCGTTGTCCGTGCACCCTTACCCACTGCAAGAGGGTACGGTTTGCGTACACGCCTCCAAGGAGTCCCACCTTTTGGAGGAGACTGTCGTCGGCGACGACGCTTGAGTGGGCGCTGCCTTGCCCCATTGCGGCCGCATCGTAGGAAGGAGGGTCCGCCCCCATTCCTCCGAGTGGTGCCGTATCTCCACCAATGGTGGTGATCTTGAGTCGGCCTGCGGCATCGGCAGCGAAATCCGCGAGCCAACGACGGTCATCGCGAATTGCCTTCGCGGCAACGTCGTCCGGCTCGTTCTTGCGGGAACTTCCCATGTGGCTGCTTTCAACGCCCTTGCTGCACTCGACAGTCTTGCTGCCGTCGGCATCTTCAGGCGATGCGGCGGGCGTCTTGCCCTTCTCGAGCAATCGGCTCGATTTCGTCGCACGACGATGGCGATGGTCGCGATCCTCGTCGCCTTTGCCATCGTCGACGTTGTGCTCTTCGTCGGGGTATCCCCCCGGGAGATCCTCCTCCATGGCTTCGTCCGTCGCGTGGGGGTTACCCACGTGCGCGTTGACGTGCTCGTCAAGCACCCTTTTTGCCTCCGCACGCTGCTCGGTATTGCCGAGGTTGGCGTCGGTTGCCTTCGGCGGTAGGGTTGCCCTTGGCGGTACGGTTGCCTTTGGGTTGGCAACCGTGCTCGCGGCGGCGGCACCCAAAACTTGGAGTCCGCCGAGAGCTCGTGGTGAGGCCGTCACCACCTTGCCCTTGTTGGTCCTAGACGGTCCGGCACTTGCCATCCCGTCGCTCGTGCAACTAGCACGTGAAGGTTGTGAGGATCACCCCACAACGAGGAGGAATCACCTCCTAAGACGTTGCTCTCACGATCGGTGAGGCAATTTCAATTTACATTTCTATTTTCCTAGGCCGCCACGTTGGCACAAGGTCGTGGGTTTAGAAACTAGTCCTCCTAGGCCTTGACTCACGGCACTTGGTAGCAACTAGGATCTAAGAAAACAGAAAATCAAAATACAAGGGAGTAATAAGGAGTGTGAGTACCGCTCACAAAACTAACACAAAGAGCAAGAAGAGAAGCAAGTACAAGGTCTAGAACAAAAGACTCATTTTGTTCTTGTCTTCTTGTCTTCTTGTCTTCCTTGGCCTCCTCTTGAGTCTTCTTTGCGCGTCTTGCGCCCCGTGGCGGTGTCCTCCTTGAGTCGGCGTCGTTGGAGGAGCCGCCAAAAGTCCCCAAGGTGGCACCCTCCTTCTTTTTAGGGTGCTCTCAGGTCGTGAGAGTCCCTAAGCTTGGGGAGGGGCGCTGTCCCAGTTTTTGATGAAGGGGTTTTGAAGGAACCTTGAAGATGGAGAGGATTTTGTGGTTTTTTAGTGTGGGGACTCCCCACCCCGCCCCACAAAAATCTTCCTAGCCCTCTGGAAGTTAGGAGAGGCTAGAAGGAAGAGTCTCCACAAAGTAGAGCTTTTTTCAAGCTCTCTAACGCGATTTACGGCGCTTCAATCCATGAAGTGTGGATGCCGTAGTCCGTTCTGGCGTTTTTGCTGCTGCTTGGAGCTGCCGGCGGCGTTTTATCTATGTCGTAGCCGCCGTTTCCGTCGAACCCTTGGTCGCGAGGGTCGTCTGGCTCTGAGAACCACTGTAACGGGCTGAGTCTCCAGCTCCTGCTCTGAAGTCGTTGTCAGAGTTCGCAGAATGGCGTTCTCAGTCCACGTCAGGGGTTTACCCCCTTCGCAAGACTGAGGGGCAATCGTCATCAACGACCCAGAGTAGGAAGACTCGAATATTTCGAGTCTCCGGAGGCCCGTTTCTGTTTTTAACCAAACCCCTGGTTTTGGGACCCAAACCGGGGGTTTTTACCTTGAACTCTTGTGTTCGCATGAGTTATTCTGTTTGTTTTATGTTGAAGTTCATCGTAAACGAACTTCGAGTTTCGTTTTGTCGTTCTGGCGCGAAATCGTCGCGTGCGAGGCACGCTGGCTATTTTGCGCCAGAAAATTTGACCTCACCCTCGCTCCCCCTATCCCTCGTCCTCTCTTGCTCGTTTGCAAGGAGGGCAAGGGGGGGCAAGGGCACAAGGCCACGAGGCCTCGCCCTCGAGGCCCTTGTGGCCTCTCGGCCGCCGATCGGGCTGTTGCCGCAATCGGCGGCTGGTGGCTGGCCGGCCGGTGGCCGGCCGGTCACTTGGCCGGCCGCCGGCCGTCCAGTCGGCCAGCAGTGAGCTGGCCGACGGCCAGCGAAGTGCTGGCCGCCGGCCAGCCCTCGCTGACGCGAGGGGTGGTGCGCAACCACCCCTCGCTTCAGCGAGGTGGGAGGGCCAAACCGGCCCTCCCGCTACACCTGACAGCTTACAGAAAAAAACTCGACATCCGACGAACAGACTGGACCGAATGGAAAACCCTCTATGGTCAGATATATACAAGATTACTCAAGTAGTCCCACCAAACAAAATGCATCTTCCAAAACGGATTGATGACAATTGTTTATCCATGCCTGATGGAAAACACAATGTTGCTTGGTGAAATCTGCAAAAAAAACGTCAGTCATTCACAATTCTCAAACATGAAAAGAGTAAACCAAGCACTGCCTAATCAACCGCATAAGGCACATTCTTATCGATGAACAAAGAAATCTGAAAACATACATTGAGAAGTTTAAATTTTATGCACCCAACCCACTAAAATCGCAATTATGTAAACAATGTAAGAAATTCATAGGAATTGAATAATCCAAGACAGCCATTACTCGATCATCCATCACAAATCATAATCGAAGTAAATCAAAACAGTGTCCAAAGTACATGTATCATAGGATAATGAGAGATAAACTTCATCACAACCATGATACACAACTTCGAGATTAAATGCTTTTTAAACTCTTTCTATTCATTTAAATCGCACTATATCTCATGATTATCATTCAAATGAAAAAACATCTTCAATGCATCAAAGAAAAATACATGATAACAATCACATACTCATCCATCATGTGCGACCAATGGTTGTTGATGTTCAAGTCCTACATCAAATGTCCCATATCAATAAAAACATAAGTGGAACATGTTCTAGTTCAATCATACCCATCTGATGATGTTCATTAATCAAAACATCGTTCAAACAATTCAAAAATCTTAGTTCAAAGATTGAACAAAGGACATCATCACAACCCAACCATTCTTAAGTTTATCATCATAAAGAAAATGTAACATTTGAATTTCAATCATATCACGGCAATGTACATGAATAATGTTAAAAAATGGAGAAAATTAAAAACAATGATGAATACATCACTTCACAAGTAGAAACAAATGAGCTCTTGTATTTTTTTTAACAAATCATGACTAATATGAATTTCTAACCAATGATGAGAAAAATTAACATCGATTTTTTAACATGAGAATACCGTACTGAGAGGTATATTCCCTCACCTTTTTACTTTGAATTTTGGTGCTCGTTACTCTCCCATATTCGTGCGCTTTGGAGTTTTGTAGGTGCTCGCCCAAAACCTATTTGAGAATAAATGAGAAAATACATATTCTTCCATCGTTCATGTCACGGTGTGCGTATTCTTGTGACCCTATCACTTTGAACTTTGAACTTTGAACTATGAGCGTGCGGTTCATGACGTTGAAGTTGTCAACCGCTGACAGCCATCCAATCTCTCGCGTTTAGCATGAATCGACACGGCTCGACAGAGGACGTCATTACTCCAGCTTGATCGTGGATGTCCATTTCGCACTGTTTCATTTTCTTAAAGCAAGCATACAATTTTTTCTTGACCATGACGCAACTGTTTGATGAATTGAACCCAGGGAAAAAGCTCAAAATAAAGGAGTACTATGAGCAAAATGGTACAGAATTTGAAGTAATTTCACATGAGATATGTTCAAACAGGGAGGAATTAATTATGGAACGCATGGGCAAAAGAATTCATTGTTTTGAGGGAATATGCCTCTTAGTAGAGTATACTTTAAGAAAGCCTTTTTAATGGACGTGTCTTCAGATCCTACACTTAAGTCATTGTCAAAGTTCACCGAACGGTGTCTTGAGCTCGCTTGGGGGGTTATCCCCTATTCATCACTCTTGGGAGCAATCATCATCAACAAGTGCAAGGAAACTAGATGTTTCATGTCTCCAACGGCCCATTTTTGTTTCTACTTTCCCCCTAGTTTGAGGTCCAAAAATAAGGGGTTACCACAAAATCGTGATTTTGCACGAGTTTTCCATTTTCAAAACTCATAGTTTAGTGGAAACATACTCAAGTTTCTCCTTTGATGTGTTGGCACAAACTTGTCACATACGAGGTACATTTAGTAATTTCATGCAAACTTATCTCTTTCATCCTAAGCTCTTGATTTTTCTCTATCCCTCATCTTGGCTTGATCTTGTAAGCAAAAGGGAAAAAGAGAGCAAGTGCACTATGCCAAAGGCCTTGAAAACGAAAGCCTCGCAACCTCATAGCGGTCGATAAAGCCACCATCTTGATCAATGGCTAATGGCTTGCTAGCAACTGGCTTTCCAGGTCACTAGACCAGCCGCCGGCCACTCGAGCGGCCGCCCGCCAACTGGTGAATAGCCACCTAGTTCTTCATGATAAGCAAACCATCATAATTGCAAACGTTGGAATGTGGCCAATCCCTTACTATCATAATGTGGGAGGGCCAAATAGGCCTTCCCACTACATTTTCCCCCACTTATTATGAACCATCGAGGTTCTCAACCAACAAATAAAAGTGCCAACTAGTGATTCATTAATAATGTGAAAGAAAAATAACGCTTTAAACCACACGATAAACATCAACACGTGCATGGCTCTTGAACCTAAGCTACACCTTATTGGTTATCATGGCTAGCGGCCTCTCCCCTTTACCTTAGAGCGTCCGTGTGACACCGTGGTCAATATCACCAACCTCATATGATTATTGTCCATGAATGTTTCCCTATTGTTCAATTTTTCCACGTTCAAGCAATGCCCCCTAGCCGCAAATCAGTCTATTTGAGCGACAAGCTTCATCAAAAACTTGCTTACCATGCGTGTGGGCAACCAGCATTTGTGCTGCCATGATTAATGCACAAATATATAATCGGCCCAATGAATGACGTATACCTTAACAACACACGACCAAAGTGTACGCTCTCCCTCTTAAAGTGAGAAAAGAACCTCAGATGGCCTGTCTATAGTAAAGACTTTTGGCGTAGGCCAAATGGTTTGATATTTTATCATGCAAGAATGCACACATGAAACACGTCATGCACCTTCATACTCCCAAGGAAAAGCAATTGGCATGCCACTAGCCAAATGTGAGCCACAGTGGGAATCAACACAATGTGCCTTGATAGACGTTTTTTCACCCTTGGTAACATCAACTGAAGGTTCTTACTACTAAGAAGAAAATTTTCAACAATGTTCAATCATTACTCATGGCAATTTTTCTCAACAAACACATTTTCTTATTGCCAAGTTCTTTACACGTGACCCTTTTCCTCATGTAACAAGGAATCTATGCGCTTAAAAAAGACTTAAGCATAAGGATCCTCTCCTCTTGGACTCCCAATCTTGACCAATAAAGAAAACACCATTGGATGCCAACCATTGTTCAACACAAATATTATTCCCTGAGTCTCTACCACTCTAAGGAACTCTTCCAAGTCATTCATAGCAGGGTCCAAGTACATGCACAATATCTAATCTCAAGAGCAATTGATGTGCTGTGTTTCTCTAGTAGTCTAAGATTGAAAAACTTTCAATGTTTTTTACTAATGGCCGAAGTCCAAGCACATCTTTTTTTCGAGCATTAGTAACAAACTTCTCATCTCGACCATGAATAATGCATAAGGACAAGTCGTAGAACTTGACTAAACACTAAAGAAGTGACGTGTGGCCTCCTCTCCAATCACATTAAGCATTGTTAGAATGACGTGTGTCATCTCTATTAGAAGATCCACTGTACTAATATTACATCATGACATGGGTCTTGTCAGAAAAAAGAAGGTTTTAAGGACAAGGATGATGTACTCCCATGGACAACTTGGGATGGGAAGTAAATAGAGAGGTCCGAAAAAAAATCCACAAACCTTGTTTCAAAATCATAGGTCACATATTATGCAATACTTACACACAGACACTTCATTGTATCCAACAGTATTGGTCCAAGAGTGCATCTTTGATTTCTAAGGCCCTACATGACCTACAACGAATGCTCCTGGAACCAAGACATAAACCTTGCTTGAAGGTTTCCCGATTCAGGCGTGATAACGTTTTCTCTAAGCCTAAAGGTTATTCTAACCTCCCCTGCTCGGTACTTCTCCAGATTGTAAGTTTTTTTAAATAGAAAACCACACACTATCCCTTTCGAGTCATGTTTGAAATGTCATTACAAGGGAGAATATCTTGAAAGGGTTGTCGTATTGGTGTAGGGAAGCCAAGTGTTTTAATAACAACTCTTGCAAAGGCCATAAAACATCCACTAAGCTCAATGGTTGCTTCAATTTTCATAGATTGTTGGCTTCAAGAATTAGCCACTTGATGCGTTCTACTTGTTAATCCCATGTGAACATGAGTCTTCTTCAATGTTTACTCCAGCACACTTGTCGTCCTCATAGGTTCAATAATGTTTAGATAAGCACAAAACATTATGGTCACTCATGACTATGACAACCTCTTGACCGCCCTTAACTTAGAAGCACAACATCTAGGAAGAGTGAAGTAGTGCAAGAAGCTCTAAAACCCCAGTCATGCACTTCTTCCTTAAAAGATGTTCTTTCAACTCGAATCCACAACTGGGTGACAAATCTACATGAGGACTACTCCATGTCCTACAATCAGTGAATCACATAAGACCTCCCACAATTCCAATGGATTCAGTAGAGCTGCAATGATCATTTTGGGCATAAACTCTTTGAATTTGAGAAAGGTGATTGTGCAATCAGAATTCTATTACCTATGCACATTGTTTCACGTGAGTGTGCTCAGAAATTTTGCTAGTGTCAAATACCCTTGAACAAACAATGAAAAGTACATAACAAGGCCAAGAAAAACAAATTGCCCAATATATTCTCTATGCGGCCAATCAATCATGGCTTGGAACTTTTGAAAGTTTGCGCTCTCATGGTTCATGAAAACAACGTATCCAATGTAGTTTGTTTCCTCTTGTGAAATGTGTACTTACTCACTTTGGCATAAAAAATGTGTTCCCAAAAGACTGCAAGGACTTCCCAAAAATGATCTAGGTGTTCTGGAATTGATTTGGAAAAGGATAGGATATCCTCCATGTAAACAAAGAAAAAATGCACTAGGATCTGGGAAATGTTTTATGCATTTCCCATGTTTGTCTGGATTGCTTTCTGGACACATTGTGTTCCATGATGATGATGGTACCTGATGGTACCCTTGAAACAAATCTAGAGAAAAAAACATTCTTGTTCCTTGGATTTAGTCAAAGAGTTCATCAATCCATGATCAATGGAATCAATTTTCCATTGTTAAATTCTTCAATGCCTTACGGTCCACATGCATGCGTAAACCATTGTCCTTTTGTTCATAAAAAGGATAAGAACACCATGCGGAGAGTTGCTTGGCTTGTTCCATGCATTTGCAAGATACTCGTCAACATGGAGTTTAGCTTCTCACCATTTCACTACACATAGGTAATACATGGATATGAATGGAGGGATTGCCTCCCATTACAACAAAATTGTGTGGCTAAAGTGTCAATCTTGTAGAAGCCAAATTGTTGAAAATAGGAATAGAATAGAGAAATGCGCCAAAGATTACATCTCTTATTGCATTTCCTCCTTTATAGATTCCTCCAATTTATGCAAATAAACCAAGAATTATCAACAACCTTATCAACCTCATCCCTCCACCTACATTGTACACAAGCTAGCATGGACTACTTTTCCTATTTGTTACAGTTCCACACTTGAGTCAATGTAATGCAACACTGTACCTTACAAGAGATCAAGCACTTTGATTAAAAAAACACATGTGAGATTTTTTTATGGATCCAAGGATTTCCTAATGAAGCAATGACAGGGTCAAGAAGGTAGGGTATATTCATTGTGACACTATATCTTAAGTACATATTCTTGATTCTTTTGTGTTTATCATGGGATGCATACAGTTGAAGCAAATCAGAACTACGCAATTTGACGGCTTCTATTGTAGGCACAAACTTTGGTTAAATCCATGGATAACAAAGGAGTCATCCCCTCTAGGATTATCTATTTCATTTTACTTAGGTACAATCTATACTTCCTCTCAACTACATCTTGTATTTGATCCGGATATGCAAGGTTTATTACAAAATATTGATCAAGCACTTCTTAAAAAAATAAACTAGATAATAACAAGCAACACAGAAGTTTGTTTTTGTCAAAAACTTAAATAGAATGAATAACTCGTATGTAAACATGAACCTCAAGTTGCTACCTTGTTTTATTCCTTATGGTTACCATTCAAATCATTGAAGAATCGAGTAAGTCGACACCACCTCTCTCTTCTTAACCATAGCCTAATCCATTATTGTGATTGTGACCCTATCCAAAGCCCTCACCATTGCCTCTTGCTACACCATCCCCCAAAGTGCCTACAGCTACGGCCAACGATATGGCCTCTTGCTCAAAACCTTCAACAAAACTTAATTTGCCTAAAACATACCATGTTACATGTTTTTGTGGAAGAGTCAATCACAAGAAACTAAATTGCAATGCTCACCTACTACCTACACCTCATCATTCTCCTACTTGTGATTGTTATTGGGGTCCTTACGCCCACAACATTTCTTGGCTGGAGCGTTCAAGAATTACAACACTTGGCCCCACCCCAATGTCTTGCTAACCCACCAAAATTTAAAGCATCCATGGACATGTTCCATCCCTTCTGTGCATGCACGTTTAGTCATGCATCCGAATACTGCTATGAGATTGTCAAATGCACTTTGCACATGTAGTAATAAAACGCCCTTCAGCTTGTCTAAGATTCGATGGTCATTGTCATGGTAGTCTTGTTTTCACCTTCCAGCGGGCCAGACATTAATGCAAGTTTTCTAGAAGAAAAGACCCTCAAAACATCACATTCCAGGTGCCATCACCGCGGGTGAATCTTTCACCTTCCTTCACAAGAACAATGAAATTGCTCAATTCCGCCTTGAGTGAACGTCCCAACAACCTAAAGTCTTTGATTATGTAAAGGCGTGTTGCACCTATTCATGCCGAGTGTACTTCTTGCGCTTCATAATGCAAAAGGACCTCCACGCCATGTCCTACCACTCAAGGTGTGGTTGTTATACATATGACCCCTAGACCTTGTACTTGAAGAGCTCATCCACAAGTCACATTTTGACAAGGTCTTTCCACCAACCATGTGGTCCCTCTTAAAAATGTAAAAATGTGCTTGATGTGATTCAGGAAAACTGTAAAAATCACGCCATTCTGAAATATCTCCACGCTTTTGAGGAAGGACGTGTTCATGATGGACCTTGAACTTGTTAAGGTAGGCAAATACACGTCACCACAAACGATGGTATCAATAGATGAAGACGGTTACAATCGGAGCAGCATTCTTACTCAATTCACACTAAACAATGCCATTCAAAGGTCGTCGCATCAACGTGTAGGCTTATGAGCAACCAAGCGATACATCTAATGTTCAATATCAAGATCTATGATGCTTTACCCAACGTGTGCGTCCAGGTTGTCAAATGCAGATTTCAGCTTTGATGACATCAAAGTTTTAAGAATAGCCTAAAGGCCCTTGCACTACCTACAATAACTTCCCAAACAAGAGGTTGCAGTTTCTATATGGGCCTCTAAGAAGTTTCACCTTCTCGTGAATGTTATCCTAAGCTTAAAATGTCATGTGGATGTTTGTCTACCCAATCCCAACCACATCATAGCAATGCGTTCCGCCAGCCCTCTTATGGATTATGTTATACCTCCACAATTGATGGTTTTCTTGAATCCATCTGCCACTTTATCACCAAACTTAGCATGTTGCCATGGGTCATTGCCTCCATAAAACCGATGTCCGGATGTTGTTCACAATAAATAATCGTGTCTGCTCTTGCCACCTTTGCTACTATAAAAATTCTCATAACTCAGGGCAGCTTTAGATGATCGGTCAAGCGTCTTGCCCTTCCCTAGCTAGTATCTCAAGTTTGTAGCATAAAAATGGCAATGATCACAACTGTCATCCAATTAACAATTTCTTGGTCTTTGTGCGGCTCAACAACACGGTGGTCCTCCTCTTGGGCATCCTTTGTTGCGTGAAATTTGCCCGTGATGACCTTGACATGGTCATGCAGCACCTTTTTAGCTTCAACATTCTTCAAGATGTTGTCAATTTTAGTGAGGGTGGGCTTCAACATTGGTTTCCATTAGTTTGGCCATTGTGCACTTTCCAAAAGTTTGGAGCCCGTCAAGGGCAAAGGTAAGGCCATCACTGATGGATTTTGGAGGTGAGTAGCAAGGGCTAGGTTCCTTGCTTGTGCATGATCGTTTTTCATGCAACAAGCTACCAAACATTTTGGAGGTAACTGAATCTGATAGTGGAAGAAATCTTCCTTAATTCCAAAGTACAAGTATGGTAAATGAACATTAGAGCCTACCAAAGGCTACAGATGAGCTCCACAAATGCTCCTGGCACACGCAAGGGGAAATGCCTTGTTAGGTTGTTAAGGTCGTCGACGCAAGGTGTCTTGTTCCAGCACCATCTTCCAGGTAGACTGGCCTCCACATTGTGAGAGCTTCCTCCTTAAAAGGCAAGAGAAGATCTACCAGGCTTACAAGGGTGTCTCGGGCAAACTCAAGTGGAAACTTGGTCTTAGGCGCTTTCCGATGCTAAGAGCTACAAGGTTGTGGCATGAAAGGTAAGTCTCACTAAGATGCTAAGATGTGCCAGGACCGCCACCTTTCATACTTGCGGCCTTGGCAAGTCGACTGCCTTGCCTGGTTGTAGAAGCTTCCATTGGACTTGTAGTGAAGTTTCATTCTAACCATGGTTCTTAAATCATAGAGCTCAACAAGGATTTGTGAGAGTAGTAGCTCTCCGTAGCAATAATACTCAAATGTTGGCTTGCCACATAGCCTATCTAGGTGGCAAGCAGAGAATCACATTTCGTCGTGGCTATGTGTTGCTTCTGTAGACGGTCCCAACATGGAGCTGTAATGCATGAAGCCCATACAGGTCTTACTCTACCTGACCGCAACGTTTTTTCGTGCTGCACAGCTGCTAGTCCCTGCCTTCCATGATACATCCAAAATAGCTTGCAAATGTGACACTTACACTAGAAGCATGTGCAATAGCCTGCCCATGCGGCTAACTATTTCAGAATCCAGGCCCTTTACGCCTGGTTGCCAGAATTGGACTGGCTTATACAGTGAAAAACTGTCCATGGTTCTGCTCTTGAAAGCCACCAAGAAACATCTAAGGGCGCGTATCTTTATCCGATTACAAAACAAACTATACCATATCGAACCATGAAACAAGCACACTTATCGCATTTGCTAACAATTACCACCTTTTCCTTGTTGGTTCTAAACAGTCTAACACTTGCCATTCCTTTCGTAATGCAACTAGCACAAAATGACCGTAATGAGGGCCACTCCATGTCATCAATGTGGTGTTCTCTCCTAAATTCTCCTTCCTTGAACAATATGTTTGACACTAAGTACGTTTTCTGCAATCCGTCCATGTTGGCATGGTTGACACAATCAAGTGGTAGAAATATATTATTTTTCTAATCCACCATTGTTAACATAATCACGTAGATTCTAGCCAAAATCCTATGCCATGGCTCACATCATTAGGCAACAAAAAAATGCATAAAAATACAAAGAAATGACAAGACTAGAGGACTAAAATAAATCAAGCATCACAAGATAAGGAAAGGATGAGAGGAGGTCAACTATAATGAACCATTTTCATCCCTGAGCTTCCCTACCTCACAATCCTTGTCTTCTTCTTCCTCTTCTTATCTTCATCAACCATTTGTAAATTCCTCTTGCAATGTCTACAGCCTTTTGCAATGTTGTCAAAAAGCCAAATGCATTGGGGAAGCCGCCTATTTGTTTCAAGATGTTCCCCTTTCTTGCATTAGGGTGCTCTTAAGATCTAAGACCCCTAGTCTTCAAAAAAATCAGTGTCCAAATTCTTGAATGGAAGAAGAAGGAGGGAGCCTTCAAAGGAGGAAATGTTTGAAGTTTGGGGGTAGGCAATGCCCACATTGTCAAAGAAAATCTAACTAGCCCCTTTGCAAGCAAAACAATCTTAAACAATCTACTCCAAAGTAGATGCAACTCCTTAAGAGCTCCCAAATGCAACTTCTTGCACGTTAAGAGGCCAAGATTCAAACCCATATCCATCCTTAGAACTTCTACAAAATTTTAAGCTACTTGTCATGTTTCAAATCGCTTGTACTAGAAACAACTATCATAAACTTGGTTGCTAGGGCCGTCTTGCTCTTGAAATCACTGTAATGAGGGTGTTTCCACTTACGTTGTCGTTACAGTTTTAATATTGGTATCCATTGTTTGCTCAAGGGGTTTTCCTCTTCGTGTCACTCTTGAGGGCAATCCCAATCAATGACTCGTATAGAGAGGCATGAATGTTTATAATCTTTGAAGGCCAATTTCTGTGCCTACCTCGTACCCTCATTCAAGGTTTAAAATGATTAAGGTTTTTCCT
The DNA here is from genome assembly GCA_023375785.1 of Penium margaritaceum. Taxonomy (NCBI): domain Eukaryota; kingdom Viridiplantae; phylum Streptophyta; class Zygnematophyceae; order Desmidiales; family Peniaceae; genus Penium; species Penium margaritaceum. Next base: position 25,942 of record SZWC01003176.1, on the reverse strand, counting down.
CAAACTCGTGATTTTGCACAAGTTTCTAGTGTTGAAACATGTTGTTTGTTGTAAACAAACTTGAATTTTGGTTGCTATGCGTCTGCACAATCGTTACGTGCCTCGCACAATTAATCATTTCACACCAAATTTTCTTGTTTGCCTATAACCCTTGCTCTTGCTCACCCCTCATCCTCGATTCCTCTTACAAGGAAGCAGGGCAAGAGAGGGCAATGGCACAAGGCCGTAAGCTTTGAACATTGTGGCAATACAGTCATTTCCTTGATGGAGCCACCAACACAATTGGCGACTAAGGTTGACAGCCGATGGTCGGCTAATCACTTCGCTATACACATAAACCCAGCTAGCTGGATGCCGGCCAGTCGATATCTTCTCGGTGGTTGGCCACCAACCAACCCTCGCTTTGGCAAAGGGTGTCTAGTTGTCACCCCCTCGTTAACAGATAATGGAAAAGCAAAATTGGATCTCTCGCTAATCATTTGTTGAATTTTACCATTGAATGAGTTTCTGCACATTAATTATGGAATGAAGTGGACTTTTGTAATACCCATTATACACAATAAAACTATTAGTCATGTTTCTTTTCAAATTATTTCCATAAACATATTTAAATGAGTTTATAATAATCTTCTTTAATTTTGATGGAAATATGACTCAAGACCTCGAATCATGTTCACATCTTTGAAACATGAAAGCATCCAATTTTATTAATGGACAACAACTATGTGAATTCAATGAAAAACATTTTTCGTTTTTTCTGTATTCACAAGAGTTTATTATACAAACCAATTCGTAAAATCATATTTCAAGAACTAGTCCCTTCAATGAAGAAGTCAACATGTCTTTTTTGGCTTACATTTTGCAACCTTAGAACATAACAATGTTGCATTCTATTCGCACTTCTATGTACATAATTCACAATAACTACTCTTCATCTAAACAATTGCTTCATGATTACTCTGAATGAATCACGTTCTTTATCATAAAAAATCATGATAAAATATAAAATGTCTCCTTTTTTATAGGCTATAATGCTTAACAATGAACAAAATTCTACACAAAAGATAATTAACGTGCATCGTAAGACTTCATCCTTCAAAACAATTGTTAAAATTTCCAAAAACACATGCTTTCTATCCAACATTTTATGAATCTTATGTCAATGAATAAAAATCAAATGTTCTTCAAAGTGAAACTTTCTAATGCACAAATCATATATTCTAATCATCCTTTGTTTATGCATAATTGTACCTTGTGCATTAACTTTGGCGACAAGGAAAGCTTATCAAAAGATATTTTTGGAGAAAAACATGCCTCTAGGAGACATGAGAAATAAAAGAATTGGTTGTTTTATCAAAGAAAGTTAGTCTTTGAAAATCTAGTTTCAGGAGTCGAAAAAAATGTAGTTTTCAGATATCTTCAAGAAGAGAAAAGGATGTTACGCACTGCAAAAATTTTGAAGAACCATCTTGAACAAAATATTGTTCAATGAGTACAGCACTACAATAGAATAAATTGCAAGATGTGATACATGGACAACAAACGCAAAGTTTAACTTGGATTAAAATGTTTTGATATCTATATCAACGATCGCACTCTCTAAATAAGATAACTCACTGAATTCGAGGCATTAATAGACAAAAGCGTGGATTTTGTGTACACCTCATCAAAAAATGAAGCATCCACTTATATAGAAAAATGCAAACATTATTTATTTTTAATCCTAAGATGTTATGGATTTGATTTGTGCACTTTGGTGTAGAAAAACTTAGATATGAAGAGAGAACTTGTACACCGTAAAAACATTGTGCATACAATAAAAATTAGTTTTTTTTGTAACATTATATGTTCTTAATTCAATTGACTCAACCTTACTTCATGATAACCAACAAAATGTTTATACACAATACTAGAGACGATTAATTAACTCACTTTCTAACACCATTTTAAGGGAAAAGAATATTTAACAAAGTATATCATAACCGTGTTCAGATAACCTTAAACTTAAAATGATAAAACATGTTTAAACCTTACGAAGGGCATGTTAGTCATGGAAGGAGTTCGCATATTAATTTCATTTTTACATAGTGGAACAAATCATGATGGGATTACTCCATGAAATCTTCATTGATGTTCCTTATAGAGCATAGTAGATTTATGAAACAATTATATGGCAAAAGAAACTTTGTAAAATGGAAATCGTTTTCATAAAGAACCATAATGAGTATGAACAGCAAACACATTCTCCGTAAATATTGTTAAAAAACATGTTATCCCATCGCCAATCACAAGCCACCAAGATCTAAACTACATCCACATTTTATTCTTGGAAATCATGATGCATTATACAGTTATCAAATAATGTCCATCCATCTTGAAATGGATTATTGCATTGTGATGTTATGGTGGGTGGACGTGAGGTGATTCATAGTTGAAATTGGGACGTGTCACTTTTTGCAAGAACATGGATGATTGAGAATGCTGAGAAATGAAAAGGGTTACTGGTTATTGTAAGATAAAAAACTTGACGACATGTATACAATGTGCGAGTGCATGAGGCAGGAGACTTGATCGCGACATTTGGAGTTGTATCAGTTTGCGTGATGCGATGTGGCATTCTCGTTTGATTGCCTGAGAAGGCCCTCGTTGGTTTGACGGGTGCTTTGAGACCAGGTTCATGGTTTTCCAGTTTTGTGAAAGTCATGATTCATAACCTCGTCTATAACTTCAAAATATTGAGACTTGCCATGATTAGGTTCTTGTGAGTTGAGAAAGTGACACAAAAAATGTTGGTAAGCGTATGATTATTCTTAGGTATTTTCAGGAATTCCCTTTGAGCGCAAACGTTGTTGCATAAAATTTGCAATATAGGACAAAAGCGACAAAGTAGAAAATGAACCCCTTCTCAGTTAAGGTCCAGTGTATGCCGTTGGCATAACACTGCCCTACCCCCATTCTAGGCGCGATCCTTGGCGCATTGCTGTTGCGAAGCCGTGGGCGAGCTCCATAGTCATGGATTAGAGGATCCACGTTGAAACGTTGGCTATACTAAACCAAAATATCATGTGTTGCATAATATTTCTTCCATTTGATTAGATATCAATCTTTGCCTCCTCTTTGGTGATGAAGGATTTCCTAAAGTTCATCCTCGTGGTCACCATCCACGATCATGGACGCTTAAGCGAGTGTCACGCGTCTAAGAAATTTTTTCATTGGATCTTTGTAAGGTTAGAGTTTTCTCATTTGAAGACGGAGTGGATCAGTAGGTTGTCGAGTAGTCAAAGCCTTGGAGTAAAGCAAAACATTTTTGCAAGTCTTGAACTCCTCAGTTGACCCATTCTTATCGGCCTGTTACTTTATGATCACTTCCTTCTTAATGCAATCTTGACGAGTCTTTGCAACGAGGATGTTGATCTCAGTTTTGAAGGCAAGCGGCGTTGTTGGTTTTGACTGTAAACCACCTTAAACAATGTTTTCCCAATTGCAACAAGTGTTGCCATAATGAATGTGAACTCCGCTACTGGAAACGTGAATACCCAATGGGTTCCATGAGGTTTACGGGGAGTCTAAAGAACGTTTTCCAGCATTTGGTTGCTTCACTTGGTTTGTCTATTAGTTTGCGGATGGAATGACATTAAGAGTTGAAGTCGACTCCCATACTACTACATCAAGTCTTGCCAGAATTAGTTGGTGAACTGCGCATCTTTATAACTCGTGATTGATCATGGAAACCCATGAAATTGGACAAACTATTCGAGGATTAGTTTTTATGTTCCTTTTGTTCTTAGATCCGTAGTTGGCGGAATGAAATTTGCCATCTTTGAAGACTTGTCAACAACAATAAGAATGGCGCCAAACACTTCAAGTGTGACATGAAAACGAGTCACGAATTCCATGGAGATGCTAGTGTAGGGACGTTTTGGTGTTGGTAGTGGTTTTAGTAGACAACGAAACTTGGTTTATTCTCTTGTGACACTTGCAAAGGTCATATCTTTTCTAGAAGTTTGCGACGTCAACCCGCAACTTGTCCCACAAATAGTTCTTTCCAAGCTTTTTCAAAGTTGTTTTTGCTCCAAAGTGGCCTCCTTGGCTGGTGTCATGGGAATCCTTGTGAAGCATGCGTCGTACCTCCTCAACGTTTGGGACGACCACTTGATCTTAGTGCTTTGTATGCAAATAAGAGCCTACAAAGTGGAACTTTTCTCCATTGTAAGCGCTCTGGTCTTATTAACCATGTGTGAAACAAATTGCCACATATGGGCTAGCTCGAGTCTATAATGCATTTACTTCTATACGATCTGGCCGGCGGCTCAGCATATCTGTTGGATTTGGTTCGTGTGGCGGCTAATTCATATCGTAGTCAAAGTTGGAATCAAGGCACTCCATCCAACGAGTTTGTCTTTGGCTGAGGCTCGGTTGCATTCTCAGCTACGTAAGGGCTAGATGATCAATTTAAACCACACATTTGCGGCACTCCAAGTAGCACCGCCAGGTATTAAAGGCGTAAAGTTTCGCAAGCATTACTTTCTCGTGGGCATTGTAGTTCAGTTCTGCCACATGAATCTTCCACGACATGTACGCTATAGTTTGTTCTCCTTTTCCAATGTCTTATAGGAAAATGGCTTTGATTGGTCCATTGGGGAAACCATGGCCATAATGTAGTCAATCGTCAGAAACAACAATCGAAGGGTTGATAACGAGGTCGAAGCTTTATGTAAAGATGGAAAAGATTCTTGTTTACTGTCTCCCTAATTCCAATCGTGAATTGTGCAAGTGAGATAAGAAAGAGACATTGACACCCGATCATAATCCTTCACAAACTATTGGTAGGAGTTACGAAATGTTTGAAAAACGTATACGTTGCGTGCTTTTGTTGAAGCTAGCCAATTTGCCACCAGGCACATTTTTTTGGATCCATTAGTATTTATCCACCACTGATGATGTGTCTCAGAAACTTGATTGAACATGACCTGCAATCACACTTTGAGTAATTCCCGTAGACACTTTCGTTGAAGGGCTTCAAGCACCAACCGGAGATTTTGTTGATTTTCCTCTAGGTATCGACTATACACAAGGATGTCGTCAAGGTACACCATGACAAAGTCATCAATGTACGGGCAAAACATATTGGTTATCACTACCATGAACTTTGCATGAGCATTTGTGAGGCCAAACAACATAACCATGAACTAAAAAATCCGGAGACATTCAAATGGTAGTTTTTGCAATATCCTCATTAGCAATGCGAATTTGGTTCTAGCCACTCCACACACCAATTTTTCTAAATATTCTTGCTCCTCATACTTGCTTCACAAGCTCATGCAATCAAGGTCAATGGAAGTAGTTCTTGATCAAGATGTTTTTTAATGCCCAAAATTCCACGCACATTCGCATATGGTGGTTTTCTTTTCTAGTAATAGTACGAGTGCAACGTATGGGGAAACACGCAATAAGATGAACCCCATATTCAGAATCTCGTCTAGCTCTTGCTTAAGATTCCTGAGTTTGTGATCACGCATCGGGTAGGTTCCCTTGACCAGTTGTCTGCTACCACGTTTGAGCTCAATTACGTGGTTGATGATGCGTTTAGGAGGGATTCTCCTTCGTAATTTGTCGGGAAACTCCCCTTCAAATTCTTTCATAAGGTGAGTAAGCTTCTTTGGCACATCTTTCAACTTCAATGCTGATGAGGCTGATAAAGCCAACAAGGCTCATGCGTCACATCTGGTGACTCATTCATTGCAAGCGCTTATGAAACTATTGTGGAACAACCATGCCAAGGCGCCTCTCCTTTATTGTATGATTTTCGACGTCCAGTGAGATCGGCATGGCAGGTGGTTATTGCATGCATGTTGCTACTGCTACCATAATTGTATTGCTTTTGGCTGCTTTCTTGTTGTTGATAGCACCTTAACCAGAATTTGGCTACTATACAAATGGTAGAAAGATGTACTATCCGTCATGTTTATAATACACAGCGTTTCTAATCCAGTAACCTTGCAAATTTGGCTAGAACACAAAATCACGTCTCAGGATCACCTACTAGTTGCTCATGGGATAAGATCTCTAGACAGTTACATCATGTAGATCTCTTATCTGAAATCTTAATGTTTGCTTCAATTAACACTTGGAAAGCCCTCCATCAATAGAATACCTTCATAAGCTCCAAGTGCGTGCCACAAACCTGGATTTTTGACTAATTTGTCAAATAAAAACCGTGAGATGCACCTTTATGAAGTAATGCTATCAACATTTTTCTACCTTTGCAACCCCTCGGTTGCACTCTGGACGGCTATGTAGCGCTGTCTTTGTTGTATTCCTTGTCAAGCTTCTACATATCGGGAAACCTCGTCTTAGGAAATCGTAGCCGTTCAGGCGGGAAATAGATGGGCACATGATTTTTTGTGGAGGCAAGAGTTCTTTCGTCTACCACAATCCTCCGCCAAGTCCTGACTCCTCTCTCCTTTTTTGCTTTTTTTGCTGCTTCCCCCCTTTTGGTTTTGCCAGCGGCAGGTTTTCGCAATATGCCCTATCTTTTTCTAGTTCAAGTAGGTCGATTGATCTCCTTTTTCTTCAAAAAAGTGGAATTTCATCGATGTTGATTTCTCTGATTTGTAGAACCAATGCCTAAGGCTTTGCTATTGTTGATGTTATTGGTACCAATCCTTTGATTTGATGAACTTTGAGTTGAAACATGCGGAGTTGGTGTGTAGTAACTATGATGATTTTTCGCAAATTGTTACTCATGTTGTAGATTGCAAGTGCTCTGCAAATATAACGTTTGAGGCTATTGTTATAGTGAAATCAGATTTTATCCTGTATGACGTTGCTTTGGGTGATTTTTTGTGAAAATATTGTGTCTACTCTGCTACGCTAGATAGCTGCTTCTGGCTTTGTTATTGGTAGCAAACCCTAGTTTCCTTGTTAAGCTTTTGAAAGCAAGCAACATGTGCCCGAGTGAACACGTGTAAGCTAGATGATGGAGTTATTGATAATTTCTATGTTGACTGAACCCCTTGGAGGGATGACATGCCTCATACCAACGATGTGGTAGCCATAGGAACAGTACCTAGCCCACCAATTTAAGCATGTGCATTGCAAAACCAAGGCAAGCAGGTTAGGCTTCTCTTCTACGAAGAAAACCCTAGCACCGGTGAAATAAATCTCCAAAACGTATCACAAACATCCTCACCGTTGGTCCCTTAGAATTTGCTCAATCAAATGGATCAAAAAGCCATACTTTGAGGCCGTGTCGATGTAAATTTGATCAAGTTATGGTTTGTCACCGTTAATTTGCACACTTGATTATTAGTTTTTCCAAAAGTGTATTTGTGAATACAAGCACAATTCACATTATATCCACACAAATGTAGGGAAGCAAAGCACCAAGGTACGTTTTATGTACATCATGAAACTTATTGTAAGCTCTACATGATATTCATTAGTTTTTGTGAGCATTCAATGTTCACTAGTTTGTTCACATCCCAATGCAATTGCTCATACAAATTTTTCGGGTGAAGCAGTTACCTTTATATAAGTCGATCGGCGAGAATCGCTTCTCGCACTTTTAAGTAGAATGTTTAAGTTGCGTTCTATTATAGTCGTTCGATGAGTATATGTTGAAATACTTCCATTTGCGCTAGCCGGTTAGTCAGCTCTTTGACAGATTGGTTGCGCCAGTTGAGGTGTAATGCATCATTCGTATATCCCCCTCAATGTGGCTAAAGGTCCTTTGCGGGGTGCCTTCTCCCATTCTCACTATCTTTGTCCATTATCGTTGCTGTCGCTCTGTGTGCTTGCTTTGTGCACTGACTTTGTGGCTATGTCTACGCATTTCTCGTTAGTGTACATGCACTTGAAGACATGTGATGGGCTTGCGCTGTCGTACAGTAATTTTGTGCCCTGCTTGGGCCGAAGCGCTTTTGTACCATATCTTACGCTGAGCAGAAGTGACGTGGTTCACAATTCAAAAAAAGACATGTCAAAAATTGTAAGAATAAGTGTTATTAATAATATTGAGAAGTGGCAAGTGTAATTCTTATTGCAGAAACCCCACACTATGTAAGTTTAAGAGAAGAGAGGCTTGATCGAGCCATTCAGGGTTTCGGCGGTTCTTGTGACACCATGTAGCGTTTTGGTTGGATCGCTTAAGAGGGCCCTTGTTGGTTCAATGGGGGCTTTGAGACCGAATTTATGGTTCACAAAGTTTCTCAAAGTCATTCATTGGAACTTTTTCTATAGCCTCGAAATGTTGAGAGTTCTCGTGAGTAGGTTCGGACAAGTTTGGGAAGTGAAGCAATAGTGGCCAGTCAATGCATGGATGTTTTTGGGTATTCCAAAGGAATGCCCTCTGTGTGTAAAAATGGTCATGAAGAAGTTGCAGTACAAGATTGGAGTAGCGAAGAATTAATAGAACGATTATGGGTTGGAGTCATGTGAATGCCATCGGCATGACATGGCATGCCCCATAAAACTTCAAATAATTTCTTCATATTGTTTTGAATCCACATGGTAATTAAAAGGAAGCTAGGACAACTAGTATTAGGTTTTTAATTAATTGATATGTACAATAAAATAAAGTGTTCTATCTCAAATATGTGAAAAGAAAGTAATCATCAATTTATCCGGTTTTGAGAACAAAACTATTGTAAACGTTTGGCGATCACACTTTCTTATAACTTCACTGCACACATGTGAAGATTTCGGATAACTGAAATCAAAGACAAAGAAAGCAGTTTACAAGAAATAAAGAGCACAAGATATGATGTTCTTGAACACCGCCTTCCCAACGCTTCAAAGTTCACATTTTGAAAAACAGAAAAAAAAAACAACCATTTTTGCTCATTTTCTATGAAAGAGATGCAAGCATTTACTGAGTTGAGTAATTACTAGCCTCATAGCATTTCCATGCACTCATTCTAATGATTTATGATCTTTTATCATTTATTTGGGCCATTGTGGTTTTTTCTACCTACATTAATTTCATCATCCAATTATCATGTTTCTGTAGAGTATGTTGTTTTTTCATTCTGGATATATTTCCTTCATTCCCCTTATATGAATAAAACACAATATAATAATAATCATTTAATATGTGTAGAATTGATAGAAAAAATCCTTAGATCTTAATGGATTCCAATCAATCGATGAGTGACAAAAAGGGATGGATTGTTTCAGCATAACATTTCATAAAAAACGATTCTACACTCGTAAACATACTTTTAAAGCTTCATGATGAATTTCTTTCAGCATGAAATCTTTCCTTCTTGAATGTAAAAAAATATATATAAATTTTCAAACCTATTAAAATGATGTTTTATTATAAACTAGGGTCCATGTAAGGATTACTCAGAAAATTGAATGTATGCCCTACATGGCGGTCAGGAGCATGTAATCATCGTACTTGGAATTCACAACAAGAAGATATCCCTATTAATCATCTCTAGAAAAAAACATATTTTATCCACAAACATTGAGGAAAAGCATCTTTGTTATACTCCATGCAATGCAACATTGACATGATGATTTACAACGTTATTCTAACATTATCAAACCTCAGTTTTTGAGGGGTTTGTAAATGTTGAAGAGGGGTTGATCGTGGTTTGCAGTGGGCTCCATACTCCCCATGTGTTGAATCAGATCATGCAAGCACCGCTAATATGAGGCTTAGCAAGAGCTTGTGCAAAACTAAAACCATAAAACCCCAAATGTTAAGACTTGGGGAATGGTTTGAAGAGGGCTCTTATGTAAGGACTTTGATGATCTGTGTGTTAAAAAAAGAAACGCATTTGGCATTTATGCTCCATCTAAAAAAATGGCAATGTTCTTTGATTATGATTCTTGTATGGGGAGAGAACTGCAAGGATGTGCACATGCCCCACCTTGCTTCAGCGGCACATACACTGATTGAGCATGGTGGTCCCTTCTCAGCCAACGATCAAGGAGAGTCCTATTTTTTAAGCATCAAGTAAGACTTTCTTTCTTATGCTATGGGTTAAAGGGGTTTTTGTTCCAAAGGACGAATTATGAATTATATTGGTTATAGAACATTCATAGTTAAATGTTTCATAATTGACAGAATTATGTACATGCGTCCTTCAAATTGTCACCAAAAGTAACTTCCAAGTGGAGTGTCTTAGGGCATACACTCATCACATGATGTACTACATGTTGCTCTCCTTGATTGTGTTTAAAGGTGTCACAAAGTCTCACCTGGTTTTTCTTGATGAGAAGTACAATAATACTTATGTGCCGCACATCCACACATAATGGTACCTACAAATTCTATTTCATCCATCTTTATTGTAAAAGGAAAAACACTGTTGCTTCCAAAAGATTTCATGTGCATGTTTTCACTTTGATGTTCCATTTTGCATGTCATATGTATCCTTGTCAATGAAGTGCTTCATTTACAATTCCTTGTCATCTCTTTGTATCTATACTTGTGTTGAAGCATTTGTATGTTGAGATTCATGTACTTGAGCAATTTGTTTAGACATGGGTTTTGGCAACGAATTTCTGCATCAGACAGAAGGCCCAGACTACAGTACGCACAATAGAATGAGGCAAGTGTGGCCAAGCATGGGGCGGCGAGAGAGCGCTGGGACGTCACGTGAGGCTACACGGCTCTGCAAGGTGAGCGTGGGTGACTGGAGTGGGTTTTGAAGGGGTGGGTGCACGGTCGGTTGGGACAGGAACCAAAAGAAAAAGGACCACACGTGGAGAAGAAGAGGAGCAAGGGACTCGACACAATTTTCAAGGTCAGCATCAACCGGCAAAGAGGTAAATGAGATTTGATACTTTCCTCCATTTGTTCAAAAAAAGGGGAGAAGGGAAAAGGAACATTTACAATAAAAAACGACATTGAGGAATTTTGTAAAGGTGTGTGGGAAAATGACAAGGAGTGCGGATGCTTTTTATTTGGGGGAACAGTCCAAGGAATAATTGTGAGAAATTTATGCATTGTGAAAAGGGACTGATAGAAAGAAGAATTTCACCAACATTCCAACGCCCTCTGTTGGGGAGTGTCGGGTGGGACTGGGTGCCAAGGGCCACGCACAGTCAATCCGCTGCGTTTGTGCTGTCATTTGGTGTCTATAGATGGGGTGCTTGCATTTGACGTAGACGTTTTGTAATATCAGACTGAAATTTGTTCTTTTTTTGGTTCTTGGTTAGTCGTTTGCGTTGGTGATTAGTTTTCTTGGTATCAAAGGCACGTTTGATTGGCGTCAGATGTAGAAAAAAACGTTTTGTTACCTAAAAAACAAAAACAAAAATAAGAAACATAGTATTTTGGGGAGAAAAATAAAATAGTCAAAGAAAACACTTGCTTTGATGCTTTTCTCTGTTTGATGGATCATTGATTTGTTATCCTGTGCAAGGGTGGCCACCATTGATTCCTCTTTTCTTGTGTTGGGGTGGTGTTACATGTAGAAAGGAGTGGGAGGGGACTATATTTATCATTTTCTCTTCCTCGCATTCAAAGGAAAAGATAACAACAAAAAAGGAGAGAAGAAAGTAAAAGGGGCCTTCAAAAGAGCCCAAAAAAAGGAGAAGGGGCCAAAAAAAAATCAAGATAAAGAGAAAAACAAAAGGTACATATGGCCCAAATTCCAATCTTGGACAAAAATGTGGTAGCGATAAGAGGTTGGGGAGTGGAGGCAAAAATTGGGAGTAGAGTATTGTGTGGGTATAAAGTAACTTGTTGTGCATGTGACGTGATTCTCATTGTGATTGTTACTACCTCATTGAACAAAAGGGAGAACGGGAGAAGTGTCGTTTTTTTGGAACCCACCGTTGGTAGTGGGGTGTTTTTTTTCGTGACGTGGCACTCCGTAGTCGTTGTGTGAAGTCACCCCAAGATCATCAAAAGGTGTGACTTGGGAGGGTTGTGATTTAAAAAATGCTTTGCACCATGCAAATTTGATGTTTTGATGCTGAATGATATCGTATACAACTATTGATGTGGTGTTGTGTGAAATTTCACAGTGGCAAAGGAACCTACTAACTGTGGTAGCCTAAGGCGGGGGACCCGTCCCTCTCTTTATTGGCAGCCAGAATTGGGAGTAGGTTCTAGTGGAGGTATAGGAGCGTGTGAGAAAGTGGTTAGGGATTTGGGAAGTGGGGTTCTAGTGATGAGGAAGTTTTGAAATTGAGATTTATCGAAAGAGTTGTCCAAGGAACTTAGTCGACTCTCTTTGGGAGAGTCAAGAAAGGGTGTGGTCAAAGAGGAAAACAAGAGGGAGTGTGAGGAAGAAGGCAAGTGATCTGGTAGCGCTCCGAGAATGGCGATGCCATTTGTGGCATCGTTAGGAGAATTCACATTCTATATTGATGGCCAGAGTAAAGCAATGGTATGAGCATGGAAAGTCCAAAGTCTTTTGGCACTAGGTTACCAAAGTGTTGGACACGATTTGAAGCTTATATATGTTGAGAGCTACTTGGGTGGTGCTGCAAGGGAATGGGCTTCCTGAGGCAACTTTGTGGACATGAGAGATTTTTAGCTGCGATTTGAGGCAAGGTTCAAGCCAACCAATGAAGAAGTGACTTTGCACAATTTGAGGAAGCTGGATTGTCTCCAACAAGCTCAAGGACAGACGGCACGAGAGTTAGCAGACCAAACATGCCACTTGGTAGCAACATTACTGACACACCTAGAAACAAAAATTTTGGATCATTTTCTTATTACGTTTGATCCTATCACCTGATCTGCAGTCATTCCAACACAGCCAGGTACCTTGGAGGCTTGTGTCAGTGTTGCGGAGTGGCATGAGTATCATGCAAGTGGATAATGCAACTATCAACAAAACAGACCGTCGCAGCTGAACGTACACGCTGCAACATACATGCCAGCACAAGCAAGGACGGGGATTATTCATCCGCAAGAGTAGTAGCAGTAGACACAACAATAGTAGAAGCAAAAGCAATCGACGCAACATCAGTAGCAATAGCAGTAGCCAACATGGGAGGAGACGCGGTAAAAGGCAACAGAAGTGGAGAAGATGCGACTCCAACTCACACAAGTACAGCATGTGGGACTAGCGGCTCCAGTGAACCCGAGATGACCTTTAATGCTCGGTGGGCCTCCTCCATACCAAAGGCCCTAATTGTGCTAGAACTGCACAAAGGAAGGCCATATAGCGCGCTTTTCCCCAAGAATAACCCAACCGCCACCAGAAAACTATGTAGCTTAAGAAATGTCACCACCTACACGTGTTACAACGGGGTTTAGACCTACAGGTATGAGTGTGTTGCACGGACGTGCTTCTCACTACGCAAAAGAAAAGGAGCCTTCAGTAGCAGCACGCATCATAGGATGCCTTCCATGCCCAATTGCCACCAAAGCTGAAACTGCAACAGCAGCACGTGAGGCGCAAGGGGTCTGGCCAAATGCGCGTGGCATAGGGGAATCTACTATCAGTAGCAGCATCATCATCTACAATAATTATGAAGGTAGGAGTAGCAAAGCCTTCCTACCCAGCAATCTAGAGGGATTAGGTACCAACCAAGCCAGGAAGGGTAGACATTCCATTCACCTTGGAGGAAGCAAGGGCTATCCAGGCCGGCCGAGTGCAACTTGGGGCGTCTCATTCAGTTTGAGACCGTAAGGCGAGGAATGATCGAGGGCCATACAAGGGAGGTACAGGGGTGATGCCCAAGGTATCACCGGTGGAGCAGATGAAGCCAACACTAGTGAAAGCGAGCATGTGGAATTACATCACGAATGTCCTGCTGCACGAGAGAAACCAATGGGGTTCCTCGTGGGTGATGGAGCTGATGGAGGAGAAGGACATGAAGTAGTACAAGAAGAATTGGCATTTATTTAGGCAACGGTAGTTGCAAAGGAGGGATTGAGTGGAGAAGGTGAGCGTAAAGGGAAGAAACGAGTTTCCGAGGGTACAGCTGAGGGGGATGATCAAAAGGTAGTATAAGTGGCAGCAACAATTGTAGCTATTGAGGAGGCGATTGCTGTGGAAAAAGGGGCAGGGGAGGATAGGTTGGCGGTGGTTGAGGCGATGGTGGCGGAGGGGAAGACACCTATCTTCTTTGTATGTCTTACCTCCGTTTGGATCGGCTCGCATGAGTATAAAGGGATTTTTTACTCAAAGGCTAGCACTAGAAACCTATCATAGATGGTGGCAAGGCTCTACGGGCTGCTGGATGTGGTCGAGTCGAGCAAGGTACGCTTCTAGATGTCCACTAGCGGTGAGTTAAAAGCATGATCAGGGGCGTTCCCATTGGGATTAGAGAGCTGACGCTAGAGGTGGATGTGGCAAGAACAACAGCCATGAGCTATCTTACTTTTGGATAATGACTGGCTTTTCCTTGTAAAGGCAGTCATGGAAGAGGAAAAAAAGGAATTGTGCTTCCAACTTTCTCCAACGGAAGTGGTATCTGTGCCACCAGAGTGTGGCATTCTGCCATGGAAGGCACGACGTCCACTTGAGTAGTCACAGATGGTTACATTCATCATCGCAACACCATTGGCCATCTCAGAGGCAAGAATGGTGCGTGGTGTAGGAAGAGAAGCAACAATAGGCAAGGAGTAGAGGATGTAGAATGGATTGTCACAGGAGTTGGCAATGATGAGAGTGGGAGCATGAGAGGTAGAGGTGAATGAGGAAGGGGAGGAAAGCAATGATGAGGAGCATGCACCAGAGGAGTGTATCTACACATACTTGGACCCAACGGTGGATGAACAACTTAAGCCAAAGTTGTGGTGGCTTCACAACTATGCGCATCACAGTCCTGGTTACTTCATGTCTTACTACCACAAGAGGGTGGAACACAATGTGACAAGGGCCATTCGCATCTATGGAAGGTGGTTCCTAGTAGCAGGCCGGGAAAAACATCTTATGGAGTAGTGGATGAGGGAGGATCTTGGAAATGAAAGAGGGGAGTATGCACCATCAACCTCGTTGGTCTTCCCCAACTCACAAGTAAACATTGCAGCAAGTTTACCTGAATCCGAGGAAGTAATAGAGGCATAAGGCTGACATGTGTTGTAGGAGGTCATAGATGTGTCAGCTTGCTCAAAGCTCGTGGGCGGATGGCTGGAAGAGAGCGATGAGGAGGGTGAGTCTAATGGAGGCATGTCTCGGGGGGATGACGTGGGCCTAGGGACTACCAGTGAGGGAAATGTGGATGGAGTAGAAGAGGATGAGAAGGTGATGGCTGAGCAGGCTGTTGACAAAGAGGCGGTGGTTGTAATTGAATAGGGAGTAGAAGCAGCTCATATGGATGTTGAGGAGGGTTAGAAGGAAAGAGTAAAAGGAGAAGCAGAAGGAGAGGATGAAGTGGGGGAAGAGATGGAGGTAAGATAAGGGGAAATAAGATTGAACAAAGCTCAAGGAGATAGACGAGGAGTGGAGGGAGCATAAGAGGAAGAGAGTATGGAGGCACAAGATGAAGAGAGGGGAGCACAAGACAATAAGAGGGGATTAGAGGATGGTGAAGGGGAAGCAAAGGATGGTAAGGAGGTACTTGAGGAGGGTGATGTGTCAGCTATACCTTCTGGAACAAATGAAGAAGCAGCTAGGGAAGTAGCATTCACAGAGGGTCACTCTGTTCATCCAAGGACCTTACAACATAGACAATTTGCATGTAGGACAACGGGTGGTTTACACCCTTGGCTATGACCAGCAAGGGTTGTTGGAGAGCACCTTAGCATATCACCTCACCCATGTCATAGAGAGGCCTATAGAAATCTATGATTGTAGGTATCCTCGTGAAGGGCTAGATGCAAATGCATTGGAGTTGTCATGTTGGAAGTATGATGAGATGAAGTGGGAGCTGCAAGAAATGGATTCTATGAGCAACGAAGAATTAAGATGCATGGAAATGGGTGATGGATATGGGGGAAGACACCCACACCAGAGGATCCTGCTTCGGATCCTTCATAGTAGTGGTTGAGGAGGTGATGTATGTCAAGGAGCAACTGTAGGAGCAGAGGAGGGGGGCATGCATGCCGTCATCGCGCCGAGTCAATGCATGGGATGTTGGGGAGGATGGCTTTGGAGACTTGCAAGGAGAGGAGGATTGTATGATAGAAGGCTACAAGGTGCTCTCCAAGTTGGCACAAAGTGAGTTGCAACTCATCCACAGGAAGCATTGCAACTTCAACGTGGGGGCTGCTATGAGAAGCTTCCTTACCCAGCAACCCATTCCTGATCGAGTTGCATTTGCTTTACTCCCCCTAAAATCACTTAAGGAAACGGAGGCCTTGCCTCTTTGGAGACTTGGGCAGAGTATTGAGCCATCACGGATGAGTTGGTGGAGGGTAAAGATAACTCTCCCTCACCATCTTCTTCAAGTGAAACACTAGGGTCATATGCAGCTCA
Source organism: Penium margaritaceum (assembly GCA_023375785.1). NCBI lineage: Eukaryota > Viridiplantae > Streptophyta > Zygnematophyceae > Desmidiales > Peniaceae > Penium > Penium margaritaceum. Next base: position 9,602 of record SZWC01003176.1, on the reverse strand, counting down.
TAAGGCGGCTGAGTCTATGAGTATGGATGGGGAAGTTGACTTCATGATGGATGGGGAACTGGGTATTGATGACAAGTTGGAGCAGGACAGAGCTGAGATGAAAGAGGATGTGGGATCACGGGATGAGGCATGCCATACCTTCGCTATGCACAATGATGAGGATGAAGGGTCTGGTGCTGGAGGAGGGATGGGAGATGTTACAAGAATGAGGGGAGGAGTGGACTCCACAAGCACAGCAGGCATTGGTTTAAGTAATGATGAGGTAAGAGATGATAGCATACAGGAAGGAGGAAGTGGAGGAGGAGAGTACTTGAGGAAGGAGAGAAATGAGATACTGGGTGAGGATGAGAGCGATGAAGTGACTACAAAATGCATCTACAAAACCATCATAGCTGAAGTACATAGCAAAAGTCTAAAGAGTGAGGAGGGTGTTCGTTGGTATGTAACAAAATTAAGGAAGCATCTCCTTGGGGTCCGCACAATCCCGCCAACGACTCAATTGGGTGCTTTTCATGCAGCAGTGGAGATAGAGGCAGTGGAGATTTGTAGCCGGGAGGAGGAAATGGAGGGCAAGGCAAGAAGAGTTGTGTTTGATTGCGCGTTTCATCAAGTGGAAGAAGATAAGGAGGAATGCTTTATGGAGCATAGGTAGGGTGGGGACCACCTCTTGCAACACATTGCTGAGTATGAAACTGAATGGAGGATAGGACTACCACGAACAAACAGCATCAAGCTAGCTCTCCAGTGGGAGGTGAACAGCCAATGCTATGTGAAATCGTGGCCACTTGACAGTTTAATCAGCCGACTTTGCAAGGAGTTGTAGGGTATGGGTGATCTGGTGGCTGCCGACACATGAGAGATCTTTGAGGAGGTGATGAAGAGGGGCTCGCAGAAGGACAACAGTCTGGCTGTAGTCTTTGGATCATCCTCTAGGACAATGCTAGAAATGGCTTCTTGGGTGGACACAAATGAGGAGATGGATGTGGATATTGACACCATGGAGGTGCAAGGAGAAGTAGTGGGAGTGGGAGAGGCTCTGGCGGTAGGAGTAGTGGAGGGTGAAGGCGATTTTGAGAATGTGGTTGAGGTCTTTGGAGGAGAAGGAAGTGCTGATTGCAAGGGGTACTTTGATGAGAATAGGGAGACTTATGTTAAGGAAATTGACAAATTGCTTAGTGCAGGCTTGGTGGAGGGAGAGATGGATGATGAAATTGATGGCAATGAACACAGGGAACAGTATGGTGAAGTAGAGCTCAGTGTTCGAAGAAGCAACAGGTAGTCTCCATGATTGAGCTGGTGGTCAATGATGCCTTCGTGTAGGTCCCATGTTTTGCAAAGGTGACATGGCAGCACAGAGCGGACCTCCAGGATTTGTGCGTATGCTTTCCGCACATCTTCAGCTCAACGCGTGAGAAGATTGGGGATTGTGGCGTGGAGTTTATCATTGACACGGGTGACTCAACACCAATTGCCACTCGAATTATCAGGATGTCCAAAGGAAAAGGAGTTGTTAGACGAAGAGATTCAGGCATGGTTGGACTAGGGAGTGACCAGGCCTAGCTCTAGTCCTTAGGCCTTTCTTGTGGTTATGGTCCCAAAGAAGGATGGGGGTTACCATGTTTGTATTGACTATTGTGCATTGAATAAAGAGACAGTGGATGATGAGTACCCTCTTTTTAGGATCGATGATATCATTGATGCTTTGGGTGGATGCATGGTGTACAGCACGCTTGATGCAAAGGCAACATATCATGCAATAAGGATTGGCCCAAGAAGCATAGAAAAGACATCATTTGTGACGCACAGGGGGCTCTATGTGTTTGTCAGGCTACCCTTTGACTTGAATAATGCACCAGCTACTTTTCAATGCGTCATCAATAGGGTACTACATGGAATCACTTGTATAGTACCTTACCTTGACAACATCATCATCTTCTCTAAAGACGGGGACAGTCAGATGTGTGACTTGGAGCAGATGTTTTTACATCTAAAAGCATCCGGGTTGGTTCTAAAGGCGTCCAAGTGTAGCTTGGGGGCAGACAAGGTGTTGTACTTGGGCCACGTGGTGGGAGACGAGGGGATTGGAGCAGATCCGGAAAAGGTTGCGGCAATTGCTAACATGCCGGTACCAACGACCCCAATAGAGGTGCGCAGCTTCCTCGGACTTGCAAGCTACTACTGGAGGTTAATGAAGGATTTTGCAAAGATTCCCAAACCCTTACATGCATTGAGAAGGGTACAAGAACAATTTGAGTGGAAGAGATAGTGTCAACACACATTTGAGCAGCTCAAGTAGGCACTCATGACAGCACCAATCCTTGTGTCACCAAATTTCAACAAGCCATTCATTGTTCAAATAGATTTCAACTACGAGGGGATGGGAGTAATGCTGGCACAGAAAGATGTTGAAAGGAGGGAGAGGATGGTTTTCTATGCATGCAGGACATTGGTTGGCGCCGAGGTGAATTATCCACCTATTGAGGGAGAGTGCCTAGTGGTGGTGTGGGCTGTGCAGCATTTTCGACGATACATGCACGGCTCCAAGTTCACTTTGGAGAATGACCACTACTCCCTAGAGTGGTTGCATACCATGAAAAATTGGACAAGGAAGCTCATGCGCTGGGAAATTCTTCTACAAGAGTACCATTTTGAGGTAAGATATCGGAAGGGGACATCTGCGCGAACCGTGGACAACTCGTCACGTCTTGTAGTGCAGGCTACAGAGCAACCATTGGCATGTGAGGGGGAGGTGGAGACTGGCTATCCTCTCATGGGCAGCTTCATGATGGAAGCAACTAAAGCAGAAGTAGTAGATGACGAGTAGAAGACTGAGGTAGGTGAGGCTAAAGGAATGGATGCAGCAGAAAGGGAGAATGATCAAGGACAAAGCGATAGACCAGCACGGCCACTACATAAGGGGATGCAACAAGTAGTAGCCATGAAAGGAAAAGGGATAGGTGTGGAGGAAGTGGGGGCAAAAAGTCAAAACGAGGAACCCCAGCAGAATTGTTTTGATCATCACTTCGACACAACATGGCAGGAAGAGGAGGTGGAGAAGGCCGTTGATGTCATTCATGACGTTAACCTTCTTTTCTTCCTAAATAAAGGAGATGTAACATCAGCATGGAGTGGCAAGGATAAGCGTCGAGTGCGGGCGAGAGCTCAAAGATTCTACGTCGAGGGGGATCAGCTCATGCGCCTACCGACTAGAAGGTACCCTACACAACAAGTACCACCTATTCGGCAGCGACAGAAGATTGTGGTGAATGCTCACAAGATGGGCCATCATGGGGTAGAAAGAACGGCAAGTATGGATAGTGCTAACTTCTATTGGGCAGGCATTCTTTGCACAGTGAGGAACATCGTGCTCTCCTACCAGGGGTGTGTCTTCACGAAGGCAACCTTCACCTTAAAGACGCCTTTGAAGCGCACACCAGTGGTGGGACAGTGGCATAGGTTGGTGGTGGATCTCACAAAGCTACCACCAACGCTGAGTGGGAACCAATGGGTGGTGGTGGCGATTGAACAGTTCACCAAGTGGGTGGAGGTGAAAGTACTCCCACAAAGACAGCAGCTCTTATAGCCGATTGTTTTATGGAAAACGTGATCTGCAGGCATGGTCCGCCAATAGTGGTGCACTTTGACCAGGGAGGGGAGTTCCAGAAAAAGGTGAAGGCGTTGCTGCAAGCCTGGGATGTCTACATTGAGCTGTCAATTCCAAAACATCCACAGTCATGAGGGCTAGTGGAGTGTTTCAATTGCACCTTGAAGGCAACTTTCACAAAGACAGCGGTAATGCACGTTATGGAGTGGGATCGGGTGCTCCACTTGGTTGCGGCTAAATACAAATTTGCAATACAGTCATCCACTAAGTTCAACCCATTCTACTTGACTTGTGCAAGGGAGACCCCGTTGAGTTTGTTGGGAGAGTAAGCATTTGGGGAAGTGCAGTTGGGAGAAGAAACGGAGCAGGAAAGTGTGGAGTACGTGGCTCAACATCAATTATACCAAGAAGTAGGGATGATGAGGATAGGAAAGGGAAGAAAGTGAGTATTGTAACAAGTGGGCAAGATGATGGATGGCGAGTAACAAAGGGGAAGCGGAGCACAAAGGAGAGTGCAAAAGGAGATGAGCAAGGAGAGGCGAGTAGCAAGGGTAAGAGGATGAAAGAGAAAGGTGGTGGGAGCATGGGTGGTACTCCACCGCCACCAAAGTAAGAGGAGGAGTGTGGGAGTGTCCAATGGAGGACATCCCAAGGGGAAGCAACATGGAGGAGGAGAAGAGTGGAAAGGGGAGTCTGCTAGGCTTGGGCTTTAATGCAAGGTGGCACTTAAGGTATCAATGCTTTTCTCCAGAAAAAAATGGGTAGTCCTCTTGAAGCTATAAGACTCTTTCTACTTAAAGTAGGGGTGGTGTTATGAGCTGCGGAGCAGCTCCATTGTGAGGAGGAGGTTACTTTTGTAATCGGAAAAGACAAAAGAGAGAGAGTGAGAGAGAGAGAGAGAGAGAGAGAGAGAGAGAGAGAGAGAGAGAGAGAGAGAGAGAGAGATAGAGAGAGAGAGAGAGAGAGAGAGAGAGAGTGATGCGTACGGCGTGACTAATAGGGAGGGAGCGAGTGAGCGAGCAGGTAGTGTTTCGTACATGGCACGAGGGGAGGTGTCGCGCAAGAGCAAGGAGAGGGGGGGAGAATTGAGAAGATTCGTTGGGAGAGAAAATGAAAGAAGAGAGGATGAGGCGTGTAAGGAAAGGAGGGATGGACGGCAAAACAAGAACTGGGAAAGTGAGGGGAAAGAGAGGAGGGGTGTCGTGTATGCAATAGCAAGCGAAATGATAAGAAAATGGCGCCACCAAAGTCAATAGAACCTTTTCCAACTTGTCGGTGGACAATAAGAAAAAGGATTTTTTTCGTCATTTTCTCTCTTGCGAGGCAAACATGCGCAATTGGGAGGATGCTTTGTTCTTGGCAGCGCACACGCCACTGAAATGCGCCCTGAGGAAGCGTGGAAGGCAAGAAAAGAAGGTTTGGAAAGTTCCTAGAACCCGTTGGAAATGTGACTTGCGCGCCCGAATCACGTTTTGGGATAGGACTAGGATGGATTAAGACTTCTTTGTTACTCAACCTATATAAGTAGTAACTTTCACGTAACATTTTTATGTCTGAACATTATTCAACTCTACTCTTCCAACACTTGTGCCTAAACATTCTCATCTTGTGTAAGTGTGAGAGACATCTCTTCTTACTGCCAAGAGGAGGAGGAAGTCAGTTTCCAAGTCAGTATCATGCCGAATGTTTCTAGAAGGTTAGAAAGTGGGAGAGGGGGATTTATGCAAGGGATTTCTGTATAAGACCGAAGGCTTAGACTACAATACTCGCAATAGAATGAGGTAAGCGTGGGCGAGCGTGGGGCGGCGAAAGAGCGCCGGGACGTCACGCGAGGCTACATGGCTCTGCAATGTGAGCATGGGTGATTGGAGTAAGGTTTGAAGGGGTGGGTGCAAGGTCGGTTGGGATAGGAACTAGAAAAAAAAGGACTACACGTGGAGAAGAAGAGGAGCAGGGGACTCGACACAATTTGCAATGTCTGCATCAAGAGGCAAAGAGGTGTGTGAGATTTGATGTTTTCTTCAATTTATTTAAAAGAGGCGAAAAGAGAAAGGGAACAATTATGATTAATAAAAGGAAATTGAGGAATTTTGTAAAGGTGTGTTGGAAAATGACAACGAGTGCGGATGCTTTATGTTTGGGGGAAGATTCCAAGGAATAATTGTGAGAAATTTATGCATTGTGGAAAGGGAATGATAGAGAGCAGACTTTTACCGACATTCCAACGCCCTCTGTTGGGGAGTGTCGGATGGGACTGGGTGCCAAGTGCTACGCAGTCAATCTGCTGCGTTTGTGCTGTCTTTTGGTGTCTAGTAGATGGGGCGTTTGCATTTGACCTAGATTTTTTGTAATATCAGAAAAAAAGAACAATTTTGGTTCTTGGTTAGTCGTTTTCGTTGGTGATTAGTTTTCTCGGTTACAGGTCACCGGTCCGCGAGACAACCCAGCCCGATGATGAAGTAGACCTGTAAGGAGACTTGATTTGTCTTGACGCATGAAAATTGGTCCGAGAACATGCTGGGTGCAAAAGAGGCAAACGGCATGACGAGTCCAGACGACAATTCGCACCCCGGACTACTGCCAGGGGTGAAAAGCAAAAACCTCCTCGTCACGCCCATCCAGCCCCGGCCAAAATTTTGGTTCCATGCCAGCATCCATCTGATACGTTTCCGAGAACTGCGGAACATATTTATTGCCTGTAGTTTGAACATGCGAGTGGCGAAACCACAGTGACAAAGGAACTGTGGCCTCAGCCGGGTGGGCGTGAAAGGTTGTCGTCCTCTTTTTTTTGTGGACATGCTTCAATTCGGCGGCTACACGGGTGTGGGTCGACTCTCTTTGGATACGGTAGTTGAAGTTCAGCAAGCTGTCCGCGATGACTTAACGATCCAGAGTCGCACAACAAATGAGATGGCTCAAATCTTTTCCAAATCAATCATGTTGAACAATTCAAGCGGATGAGGACGTCACTTTCCGCAAACATGCGAAGGGGACAACCTGCCAACTGAAAAACGAGTTCCTGATTCACGCCGACCCAGCCGCGAACTGCAGTAGGACAGCAGCCGTCACTGTCCCGTTTCAAGCGACGATGGTGCGGCAGGAACCGCCTTCGCGCCGACAGCTAGAACAGGGGAGGGACGAGGCGATTGCGGACCAAATACAACGGGCCGAAACCTGCGTCTAGGGCCGCGGCTGGATGGGCATTGAAAAGGGCACATATATCCGAGATGCTGTGTCTGCGACGCGCAACTACGACTGTCGACCGGAGATCTTGACGAAGGCAGGGATGTGTTTCGGAAGCGCATGAACTATAAATGTCGACTTACGAATCCGATATCTAGAAGATGCCGCGCTCTAATCACATCTTTATCGACGACTGCTACACTCGAAGTTGCAGAAAAATACTGAGAAACCCCGTTTCCGAAGAAGGCAATTTTTTCATCCCCCGTTTCCGAAACAGTGATACATACATGCCACGGAATTCATTTTTACATCAAA